>JALRMF010000197.1:0-90934 GCA_026120015.1 Dendrostoma leiphaemia
TTTTTTTAAAAAGCGCTATAAAAATATAACTTTTTTAGCAGTATGCTTAACTTTAAGCAACTCTGCTTTTATAAAAGAAATTATAATAGTTTTTTAGCGCATAGCTTTTTAATAAATTAAGCCTTTATAAAATATAATTATATAACCTTAAAAAAAGCGCTAGGTTTCTAAGTTATTTGCAAAAAAAGCATTAAATAATATAAAAAGCACTTAAGCTTTAAAGTTTAGCTAGTGTTAATAATAAATAGCAAGCGTTTAAATATTAAAAAGGTATTAAATATATTAATTAATAGCACTTAAGTGCTTTAAACTAAGATTTGTAAAAAACTAAGAGAGTTAGGTAATAGCAAAAGCAACGTTTGCTTAAATTATAATTTTAAAATAAAGCATTAAATTAACTTTTTTTTAATATTTCTTTACCTTTGCTTTAAAAGTTTACTGCTTATTTTTAACAAAAGCAATTTATAAAAGTAGAATAAAAGGTAATATGCTATTATTAAGCTTAAAATATCTAGCAACCTTTTTAATATATGTATTACTAAGAAAAGCTTTTTTAGCGCTTAATTTCTAATAATATAAATCTTTAAATATTATTCTGCCGCTCTTAAACTTTAATTTTATATGCCTTGCAAATCTTATTAATAATTTAGCAAGTAGTAAATATATAGCTTTTATAATAAAGCACTAAAAAGTTATTTATATAAAAGATAATTATAATAGTCTAGTGTTTGTTTTAAAATAAATAATGCTTTTTTTTGCATCTTTTTATTTTTAGCCTTTTTAAAGTGCTTAAAAACTCTTTATACTAAAGTAAAAAAGCATTTTAAAAACTATATAAAGTATTATATAGCTTTATATACTTTTTTAGCTTTTTAAACCTATTTAGTAATTTGCAAAAAATAGGTTTTTTATATAAAAAAGCATTGAGAAATATATTAACTATATTAAACTGCTTAATTTTTAAATCTTTATAAGTAATTAAAGCTATAGCAATTTAAAAAAAGCATGCTGTTAATATTATTGCATATATATTTTATAGCGTGTTTTAAGGCTAAAGGTCTTTTTAAACATAGATTTAAGCTTTTGCCTACTTAAGAAATCTATCTTAGTTAGGCTTATAGGTAAAGACCTATTTTAAAGGGAGCAGAGGACTGTTAATAGTTATATAATTAACTTTTTGCTAAGTTTTCTTTTAAAAAAGTGTTTGCAGCTTATTTTATGCTGCTTTTTTAAATAAATCTGCTGCTAAATATCTTTTTAGCTTTTTTTAAAACTTTAATAATAGCTAAAAAAGCTTACTTATATAAGTTTTTTATTTTAGCTAAAGCTTAACCTTAGTTTTTTACTCTTTTTTGCTTTAAAGCGCTATATTAAATATAGCATAAAGTGTTAAAAACGGTTAATTCTCTTTCTTTAATACTTTTTGTTAATTAGGCAAAAAAGCAAAAAAGGCAGATAGCTAGTGAGAGCTTATTTCTTGCTCACTTAGCAAAAGAAATATAGAGTTTATATTACTCTTTTTTGCTAATTTCTTTTACAGCTAATAGCTTCTCTAAATTAGAGGGATACTAATCTCTAGTTTTAAAGCTAAAGAGTGCTGAGATAGCCTTTTTTTAATAGTAGCGGCAAATTAGTTTACACTACTATAATATTGCCCTAGCTTTTTTATTTAAAAGACAAAGTGTATATTATTAATTATTGCTTACGTTTAAAACTTTATATGCTTTAAGAAACTTTTAAACCCTTTAAAATAAAGTTTGCCTTGCTTAAGGCAGGTTCTAAACTTTTTAATATATATACTAGCAAGTTTACCTTACTCTTAAAATCTCATAGTTAAATATTCTAAGCTGGGTCCTGCTTTTAAAAGACCTCTAAAGATTCTTTAAAGCTAAAGGGGCTATTTTTTTATAGCTTTTTTTCTTTAGTAGCTTATTATTATTATTTTAAATCTACCTTTAAATTAATAATTAAAGAGGTTTCTAGCTTTATTAAAGCTAGTAAAGTTGTTTTAAAGTTTATTTTAGCGAGACTAAGCACTTTTAGCAAATAGGTTATATTTAGAGGCTTTTTCTTCTGCAGCTTATTTATTAAATTTTAAGCAGCAAAAGTAAGCAATGCTTTTTTAGCACCCTTTAAAGTATAAAAAGTATGCTTATTAAACTTTATATTTTTTATAATAAACATTTAACTAAGCGCTAAAATCTATATTTAATATATATTAATAGCTATATAGCTAATTAAGTATTTAATATAGCTCTAGGAGCTTATTTTATAGCTTTTTATATATGTTTTTACTTTTTTTTCCTTATAAAGAAAATAGGCACAGTAACTATATATATATATGCTGCTTTAGTCCAGCTAGAGATTTTTTGTTAAATTATAAATAAGAGCAAAAAAGTATTATTAAAAATATTAAGCAAACTAGCTCTTAAATACTTTATTTAAAAAACGCTATCTAGTACTTTATTATAAAGATATATTAAAAAAGCAAGCTTTAACCTTTATTAAAAAGGGCTAAAAGCGCTTTAAAAGGCTAGCTACCTTCCTTATTTTTATTAATTTAATAATTAATTCTTATCCTATGCACTTAGCGCTTTTATTTATTTTATAAGTATAAATAAGCAAAAGTTTTAGTTTAATTTATTTTTATTTTATCTATACTTGGCATTTTATTATTTTACGCTATAAAATTATTAAAAAGTTATTATTTTATTTAATTAAGCATATTAAAAGTTTATATTTCTATTATACCCAGCTTTTAAAGTTTATTAGCGTTTAAGAAACTGCTTTTTTTTACTTTATATTGTAAAGAAAAACAAAGAATTTGCTATTAAATTTATCTTTAATAAAAAAAACTTAGCTTGCTTTTATTAAGCTTTTAATAAGGAAATCAAATAAATCCTATAAAATATGCTTGAATAAGCGCTTAAAAAAGTGCTTTAACGCTTTTTTAAAAACTATATTTAAAGTATAAGTTATAAAATAAAAAGCATAGTATATACGCGTAATTTTATTAATATATATACTGCACGCATTATAAACTAATGCTTTTAGAGCATTTAAGGCTAGGTGCCCTTTTTAAAGGTGTTAGAGATGCTTTAAATCTTTTTTAGGTAATCTTAGTTAATATAAAAGACAAAGCTTTAAATAAATAGAAATAAAAACAAAAAGCAGAACAATATCTGCTATATTAGCTAAAACGCTTAGGTAAATAAAAAAAGCTTATATTTAATAAAGAGTAAATTATAATGCTGCTTAAATTATGCTAGCATAATATTGTTTTTAAGCATTTTATAATATAGCGTATAGTTTAAACTTAGCACTTAAACTTTAGATTTTTGCAAATAAGCTTTAAAGATAATATTAACGTAAAATTCTTTAACTACTTTAATGCTTATAAGCATAAAATGCTTTATCTTTAGTCTTTTAGCTTTATTTAATATATTTTAAAGCTTTTAAATCTCTTTTTCTAGCATTAAAAATAAGGTTATTTTAGTTTTTATTTATTTTAGCTGCTTTAATCTTTAATAGCTTTTAGGATTAAGCAAGTTTATGCTATTAACTAGGTAAAAAGCCTTATAATTATTAATTAAAGTGCTTGTTAAAAGCTGGTAAAGAGCAGCTTAAGTAATTATATAAATTTTAAAAGCTTTAAAGAGCTTAACTACCCTAAAAAAGCTATTAAGCAAGCTTAAAAAAGCTAGGGTTTTAATAGGTTTAAAAGATTAAACCTTTTTTGCTAGTGCTTTATTATATTAACCACGCTTAGACAGCTTTTTTTAAAGCTTTAAAAACTTTTTATCTTTTAATCTTTTGTAAATAGCTTTATACTAAGCAGAGTTTAAAGGGGTAAAATGCATCCCTACTTTTTTATTGTTTTTTAATGCTTTAATTATAATATATTTAAGCTTTATATAATATTAAGCTAGCTATTTATAAGACTTATTGCAAAGGTAATTATACTAAGCATTAAAGATTGCTTATAAAGCTAGATATTGCTAGGGGTTAAGCGTAGAAAAGATTGCTAGCTTTTTTTTAAGGTTATTAAGCTTTATAGTAAAAGCGGCAAACTAAGTGCTAAGCTAATTTAGCGTAAAAGTAGGCTTTTTTAGCTCTTAATTTTATATAAACTTACTTAAAGCTTTAAAAGCCTAATCAAAGGCTATATGCATATTAACTGCCTTAAGAAAATCTTTAACTATTAAAGAACTAATAACATTTGCTATACTATATTCCTAAGCTTAAAGATAGGCTTATTGCTAGTTATAATGTTATTAGATAAGATTTTATTATTTTAATTATGTTAATGTAAGCAATTAGCAATAACCTTTAGCTATATATAATATTATTACTTTTTTTATAAGTGTTAAATAAAGCTTTAAAGCTTTAAAAAAGCCTTAAAGTCTTACCCTTTTACCTATAGAAATAAGTTAGATTTATATAGCTTTAAGTAGTTAAAAGTTAACTATAACTATAACCTAATTTAAGATAATTATATATTTAGCATTTTATACTTTTGCTTATATAATAGTAATAATTATACTTTTAAGCTTTTTTTTATAGTTATTATAAACTTTGCTAAGGTTAAGTAGCATAAAAGCTATTAATAGCGCCCTGTGCTTGTTTTTTAAAAGCTTTTTATAAGCTGCAAAATATTCTAATGTTTAGCTTTAAGCGTTATATTATGCTAGTTAAGATACTTATTTGCTATAAAAAGCTTAAAAACAAAGCTAGTTATGCTATTTAAAAGGTTAGAATTAACTTAGTATTAAATGCTATAGTTTTTGCAATAAAAACAAAGTTATAAAAACTACCTAAGATAAATATCTCTTTTAGTAAGCAGAGCTAAGCCTTTTAAAATGCTGTTGAAAAGGTTAAAGGCTATTGCAAAAGCTGGAAAATAAATGGAAAATAACTAAGAAAAAATATGCCTGTTTTATTACAAAAAGGGATAAAGAGGGCTTATAATTATAGCAAGCAAGGCAAGGCGTTAGCTATATAAAACAGTATATTTTGTAAGTTTATTGTATAAAAAGGACAAAGGAAAAACGAGCTCTTAAATAGTAGGGAGCTTTAGAATAGTGGGGCCCATAGAGACCCCTGCTCGCAACAAGTACACTATGAATGCTGAAAACCAGCTAAATGGCCGAGGTCGAAGTATTTTGGTAGCGTGAGTTCATTCTCTACTCTCCTAAGACTGTTTCTCTGCTAAACAGGGTGTCTAGCTTAGACCTGCAGTGTCATCATTGTTCAGTGGAGCACCTAATATAAACAGCTCAGACTTTGTCCCGATTCCTGAGCTATATAGAAACAACGGAGACGTGATGTTCGTGTTCCTCATTGGTAATGGAGTCAGATACCTAGAGCCGACTGACGACCCATGGTATCACGCGACTTCAATTGGCCGCAACTATGGTGTGAGCGGCTTAATTTCGGAACGAACATCATATATACCTGACGAGGCAGCCTCTCACCTCTCGGTTGCTTACTGCAGTACCAATTCTGCAACGCCATTGAAAGTCAATGCGGACCGCTGGCCAGCTGGCTGGACGCCCTAGGGCAGGCAGCGCCCATGTTCAACGTCTCGGAAGAAATGGCCCTTTACAACTCATCCCATGTCCCGGATGAAAATCCGACTGGTCAACGGTATCTATGGTACCAAAACATCCATGGATACAGCAATCTGCAGTGCCCTCTCTGGTGAACATTGTGGAGCAGCCTGGGTCATCCTCCTTGATATCACAACGAAATCTCCTTGCTGGATTCATGGGTCCAATTGCCCAAAATCAGTGGCAATTGGATGTGGAATATTGGTTTGCCACATATCTTGCGTCTATGCAAGCGGCCTTCGTTGATGTTGCCGTTGGCCCAGCACAGGCGGACCTTGTGCCATTTACACTCAGGCCTTTCACTTCTGACATAGAGAGCTGGGGGTGCGACAACCAAGTGAGCCCAACAGTCATTTCCACACTGAGCCGGATATCGCCTTCTAGATACCAACAAACGTTGCTAATCCACGCAACCAGAAAATCCTGAGCACGGACTATACCTCCTTTAGTCTCTTCGGCCTGTACTTTATCTTCGTCCTCGGCATTCTGATCATCGCCACGTCATATGCCCTGGAACCACTCGTTTCTTGCCTTACCAAGCGCAAGAACACCGAAGACTACGCTTCCATCGAATGGGGGGCAAATGAGACACTGCAGCTGCAGCGGGCTGCATACCAGG
Organism: Dendrostoma leiphaemia; assembly: GCA_026120015.1. Lineage (NCBI taxonomy): Eukaryota > Fungi > Ascomycota > Sordariomycetes > Diaporthales > Erythrogloeaceae > Dendrostoma > Dendrostoma leiphaemia. The sequence continues at coordinate 6,229 of JALRMF010000197.1, forward strand.
GCATCGGTACTGGCACATGGTCTGGGTATGACCACACAATCCCCACGACAGAGCCAGATGAAGTGATGGGTAACCTGGCTCGGAGCTATCCCCTGGGCACCAAGAAACCCACAACCCTTCCCAAAAGCGGCTCTAAACCGGAGAAAATGGCCGCTGTGGTAACGCATTCGAAAGCAGCAGATACACAGGAGCCTATGCAGTATGACGCCCCAGGCACCGACGACAGCCAAGGCAGTGAGTTCGGCGATGCATATGCGGATAGTTTCGTGGGAGATTCCTCGCAGACTGCCCAAGAGGAGTCCGCATTGATCATCACGCCGGTGGCGAGGGGCCCTGTGGGTGATCATATTGAACGTCGTGACAGAGAGGGTATAGACAGGTGACATGAAAGTTGAAGAGCAATGTGTCAATTTAAGACCACATTCAACAATTAGAGAGAAAGACAAAAAGGCTGAGCGTCGACTGGAATCGAAGAGCTACGAGTGCAGGTGTTCGATGACTTTTCCCTGTCACCTATAATTGAAACCACGATATTCAAGTATACAGAGTTGCGGTAGCTTCAAAAATCTTCTTTCGGAGCTGCCCAAGTTTACATACTTATATTTACATAAAGGAAGATACCTGTGGACCATGGCGAATATATGTGGGGGGGGGGGGGTTGGGTGTTGTTGAGGGAATCTTTGTGATACGCGGGCAAGGGTTCGGGTTCTTAACGCCGATGAGTGAGGTTCCTGTCATCGGGGTGGGCTCATACGTCCGGCTTCCTCTGTGAACCAGAGTGAGAAGGTGACGGTGAAAAACGTGTGGACAAATTGTACACATAGATTGTCCTCGATTGAAATTAATTTTGTTTCAAGAATGTCGATCTCACCGCAGAATTTACGTCTTCAGCGATATCCAACCCAAGGTAAAAAGCAAATACCACAACGATCGGAAGGCGGCTCCGATCTCGAAGAATGAAAATGACTTCAACCTCGACCTCGACTTACTCATCTCAAACTTCACCTCGGGTGTGACCCGTGACCTGGAACGCAACACATAACCGCAACAAGAGTTGCGTTTGACTTTTTCTTCTTCTTCTTTTCGTAGCCCCTTTCCTTCCGGTCCACATCCGTCCCAGGTCGTCACAACCACACACCCACAACATGTCTCTGACGTCCGCGACCCCCGAAGAGGCGGCCCGCGCCGCCAAATCCGCCTCGCACTACCTCGCCACGCTCCCCGTATCGGCACGCAACGACGCCCTCACCTCGATCCACGCCTCCTTGACGTCGTCGCGCGAGGCCATCCTGGCCGCCAACGCCCGCGACATGGAGGCCGCGCGGGGCGCCGGGGCGCAGCGGCTGTCGGCGTCGCTCGTGGCGCGGCTCGACCTGGGCCGCCCGGGCAAGTGGGAGGAGATGCTCAAGGGCGTGCTGGACGTGCGGTCGCTCGCGGACCCCCTGGGCGCCGTGGACCTGCGCACCCGGCTGGACGAGGGCCTGGTGCTCGAGCGGCTGACGTGCCCCATCGGCGTGCTGCTCGTCATCTTCGAGGCGCGGCCCGAGGTCGTCGCCAACATCGCGGCGCTGGCCATCAAGAGCGGCAACGCGGCCATCCTCAAGGGCGGCAGGGAGAGCACCGAGTCGTTCGTCGCCATCAGCGAGGCCGTCTCGCGCGGCCTCGGGGGCTGCCGCGTGCCCAGCGGCGCCGTGCAGCTCGTCCGGTCGCGGGACGTCATCCCGCGGCTGCTGGCGCTCGACGGGCTCATCGACCTGGTGATCCCCCGGGGCGGCAACGAGCTGGTGCGCTACGTCAAGGACAACACCAAGATCCCCGTGCTGGGGCACGCCGACGGCCTGTGCGCCGCGTACCTGGAGGCGAGCGCGGACCCGGCGATGGCGGCGGGCGTCCTCGTCGACGCCAAGACGAGCTACCCGGCCGCCTGCAACGCCCTCGAGACGCTGCTGGTCGAGGAGGCCGCGCTGGAGGCGGTCTTCCCCGCCGCCGCCGGCGCGCTGATCGCCAGGGGCGTCGAGCTCCGGTGCGACGCCCGGAGCAAGGCCGCCGTCCTCCGCAAGGCCTCGGCGCGGGTGGCGGTCAGGGTGGTGGACGCGGAGGACGCCGACTACGACACGGAGCACCTCGCGCTCGTCCTGGCCGTCAAGACGGTCGCGGGCCTGGACGAGGCCGTCGAGCACATCAACGCGCACGGCTCGCACCACACCGACGTCATCCTGACGGCGGACGAGGGCCGCGCCGAGGAGTTCATGACGGCTGTCGACTCTGCGGGTGTCTACTGGAACGCGTCGACGCGGATGGCGGACGGCATGAGGTATGGGTTTGGTACCGAGGTCGGTATTAGCACGAACAAGATCCACGCGCGCGGGCCGGTGGGGCTGGAGGGTTTGACGATCTACAAGTACAAGGTGCGCGGTACAGGCCACGTATCGGCTGTGTATGGTGAGGGGGAGGGCAAGAAGAGGTTCTTGCACGAGAAGATGGATCTGTAATTTCCCGGTTACACATTTCAAGTTTCGGACAAGGTCGTCGGAATGGGGACAGGCGTTCAAGGCCCGGGAACAGTGGTTGGGATGAAAGTGGCTTCGTAGTCAGAATCGCGATAGACAAAATGGGGAGACCCTTCGTGGCATGAGCTGGCAGCCGATCAAGATGTATTCATTTCTGGTGATAAGATGCCGCGCGATCCCTTTATTTTTGCTTACCCGCTCCAGATTCAAGGAACAGTACAGATAATCTTTCCCCTTGTGACGTTCTTCTCCATCAGCTTGTGTGCCTCTTGGATCTCCTCCATCTTGAAAACCTTATCCACAGGCGCCTTCAAAGCCCCGCTCACAAAGTCAGGCACATATTCGGCCAACTTATCCCGCAGCCTCCCTTGATATTCCTCGTCCCGACTCCTCAGCGTGCTCCCTTCCCACCTGATCCTCTTGAAGAGAATCTGCGCCATATTGAATTCCTTCAACACCATGCCGCCCATAACCGCTAGTTGGACGATACATGCGTCCCTGGCCGCACAGTCGAGGTTCTTCTGCACGTAGTCACCCGCGATGAAGTCGACGATGAGATCGACACCCTTCCCCTCGGTGGCCTCGAGGACGCCCTCGGCCCAGTCGTCCGTCTTGTAGTTGAACGCCTTGGTCGCGCCGAGCTCCCTCTCGACGAACCCGCACTTCTCGGCGCTCCCGGCCGTCGCAAAGACCCCGGCGGCGCCGGCGCGCCTGCTCAGCTGGATGCCGGCGATGCCCACGCCGCTGGCGCCGGCGTGCCAGAGGACGTTCCTGCCCCGGAGGTCCCGGAACCCGCCGACAATGTGCAGCGCCTGGGCCGCGGTGATCCAGACCTCGGGGATGCCCGCGCTCGCCTCCCACGACAGGGCGGCGGGCTTGGGCAGCAGCATCTTGGTGCTCACGGCGACGAACTCGGCGTAGGCGCCGCCGTAGGCCAGGCCGAAGACCTCGTCCCCCGGCTTGAAGCCGCGGCAGTGCTCCTGCGCCTCGCTGCCCAGGGCGACGATGGTGCCCGAGAACTCGACGCCCATGATGGGGCCGGCCTGGGGCGGGAGGGGGTAGTGGCCCTCGCGCTGGAGGAGGTCCATGCGGTTGAGGCCGAAGGCCTTGATCTGCACGAGGGCTTGGTGCGGGGCGGGAGTGGGCTTGGGCGTTGCATCGTTGATGTAGATGGATGAGATGGGGCCTTTGCCGCCCTTGATGTCTGTACCGCGGGGACGGGGATGACGGTTAGTCGATGAATGCCCAGGTGGTGACCTGAGTCAAGGCGGGAGGGGGGAGGGGGGGAGGGGGGGACACAACGGCGGGATGATGTGAGATGAGATGGACCTACCAACTGCCTTCATGACCTCGGACATTTCGGATGATACTCTTCTCCCAAATTCTGGTCTGGTATAATATGTTCGTGTGAAGTATGAAGCACGGTCGTGAGATATAATGGAACGACCTTTCTTGCTGAGAAACAAGATCTGTGGGCTCTGCTGGCTACTGTAGGTCTTTCTTATTAATCAAAGAGGAGGGATGACGTTGAGGACTAGTGCGATGATATTCCTCTTGACAACAAGCTCCGTCACATTCGCGATTGCGACTGGATTCGAGAGCGCTTGACACGAGTATTGGAATAAGAGACGAAGGTCCGCCTTCAAATTATCGCTAGCCGACTGTATAAAAAGTGAAAAAAATACGTCAGCTCCGAATGCCGGTGCCGAGAAAGTCGGGGTCTAAGTCCGGAACTGCTCCGCTGCAGGCGGGAAACAACAGACGGGCGTGCACGGATAAGGCTACCTACTAAGTAGGTACCATTGTCAGCGGGCACAGGCGGCCTGGGCGGGTACTGTACGGAGGTCGTAGCGGACTGGCCCAGTGCAAGTAGGCTAGAAGGCCCTGAAGGCCAGGTACAGCCTCAGAGCCTAGATAAGTACTGTGTGCGGAACTACACTGGACCATGAGGAGCCATGTGGCATGACGAAGGTGTTTGGATGGCTTTGAAGATCACTGGCGATCCATATTGTGAGCCTTTATCTGAAGCTTTAAGAAATTAAAAAACGCTGTACCTACTTCTCCTGCCTGTGTGGTTTCGAGACGTGTGTGTACAGTACGCACTTAGACACAGTGATTTACACTACCTTGCTTATATAATCAGAACAATTGCATCCAGCAGGGCTTTTTATTTCTCTTGTCCATGTAACAGCACCACTGTCTGCGCATCTTGATGCTGCCCAGACTGCCGCGCAGCACCTATCCGGCCCTTAGATCTCTCCATGCGGTCCGTCCGTTCGTCGTGCTGGCAATGGCAAATGCCCCAGTCGCAAGATAGAATCACACTGAAGGCCATCACATTCGTGCTCCCCGTCAAAAGGGTCAGGGCTTGCACCGCCGTTGACATGTCGGCGCTCCCAGGACGATGACTGCCATCGTCGTTTCTTGAGCTGAACTGGCCATGCAGGGTACGGAGTGCCAAGTCTGTCGCCAAGCTGAGCGCCGAGTACCGCACCTAGGTCGAGAACTCCCACCACATACCTATATGTTTCAAGGTTGCTACCCCATTGTAGGTGCTGTTCATGCTTGCCACGTAGTGACGGGCGAGCCACCGTTTCCCTCCTTTGCTTTCATGCAGGAGGTAAGGGCGGTTGCAGGGATTGTCAACGATGTTGCTGGCGAGCTGAGTGGGTGAGGCGGCACAGCAGCGACCGCTACCCGGTAGGACAGACACATTCTCTCAGGAGGGCCTTGAGGTCGACGTTGTGCCTGATGGTCCGTGCATCATTCATCTTACACAGAAGTCGTCCTCATGAGTCCGCGACGTCTTTGGGTGCCCCAGGTCAGTACCGAGAAGGTCCGAGACTCGGAGAGCAGCGGAGCCCAACGCGGTTGCGAGTGTGGAGGACAGCACCATGGAAGCCACGTTTTATCGGACGGACGGAACTCTATGGACTGCCCTCTTCGTCCTCGGCATGGTGAGATGATGCGTATGTCACTCGCCAGCGGTATTTGGTAGTACTCAGGGCACGAGCAGGCCGAGCAGACAGCTAGACAGGTCAAAGCTCTCTCAAAGGAGGGGCAGACATCGTGTGACAGAACCACACGAAAGAAAGAACAAAGACTTCACTCCAGGTCTTGACTGTGCGAAGCGGCTCCGCTGGAGCGACCTACCAACCGAGATCGAAACATTCTGCCCAGCTCGGATAAGGCCTTCAGCGGAAGCATGAGCATCCACTTTCCATCCTCTTCAACATTCTCGACACCGGCCTTGCACGGTGCTCCTCTCTCGCTATGAGAGGCATCTTGCGCGGCGCTTTTTCTTGCTGTGGGGGACGGGGGCGACGCTGTCTCCCGAGACGCCCGCCTTGGCGAGGTCGGCACAGCTCATGGAACTTGGTCCAAAAGACCGGAGACGACACAATGGACAAGCACGTGTGGCACCGGGATTCGGATCAAGCCAACTTCATCATTCAGAGAGAGGTCTGCGCCTCGGTAGAAGGGGTTATGAGCTTCTAGTGGGAACGTGTGGCAAGTGGTAGTGCCAATCATCCGGTCATCGGGAGAGTCGATAGGCGCAGATGCTGGCGGCCGACCCCGTCAGGGATGATGGACGACGCTTCGATCCCTCGAGACCATCTCTCCTCTTGGCCCTGACGCGGTTCCATCCGCACAGGAGCTAAAGACGGAGGCAAAATTTCCCAATACTCTAATCAGGTCCCTCACGGGTCCGCACTTCTCAACCGCGAGGCTACATAAAGCCTTCGAAGGAATGCAAACCACCGACCAGAGAGTGTGTGCCTTGGGCGAGTGCGCCCTGCCGCCTCTCGCGTACTACTTGCCCTGTTTCGACGAGCTCCGTCTCTTCGTCTGGGCGCCACCGAGCGCAGACATTGTGTTGAATGTTGAAAAATGCTTCAAGCTTGGGGGGGGGGGGCTTGATCTCCATACGAAGACGCTGGGTCCACCCGCCTCTCAAAATTGGTTTCTGGGACCAGTGCCTCGACGACAACAAGGCCGGCGGCGGTTCGCAACGGCAGACAAGAGACACAATGGCCTCGGGCCAAATAGCATGGACGAGGTCTCGTCCTTCAAGGTAGCTGGGTATTGTCTCTTCTACGACCGGCGCACTGACAAATCCGCGCAGACGGGCGACGAGGGTGATGAAAAGAAAGGAAAGGAGAAGGCACAGGGAAGAAAACACCGCAGTGCCGATGTACTGGCGATCCTCACTTCCACGGCATCATGAGAAGCGAGGCTGTAGGTGCAGAGCAGCAACGAGACACTCTCGTCTTGAGGTAATGCTGCCGGCACCAAGACCATTCAAGGACGCGCAATTCCCAGAAGGCCTGGAAAGCTCGTGTCATTGGAAGTCGGACCGCCCCAGATGCTCGCGAACAAGACGCGGCGAGCCCTGTGGTCTGCATCGGCGCGTCACCGCTTTCATGCATTCGAGATTGCCATTCAGCCACGCCGGACGTACGGTCGAATGGGCATGGGCTGCCGATGGTACAGATCTGGAGGATCGAAACCGTCAGCACTTGAGGCTTTTACGAGACAACGCATAACGTATCCATGTGTGGGACGCCTCCGGGGAGTTGAGGCTAAGCTTCGGGAGACGTCAGCGACCCTTCAGATGCTCTCTTTGCTCTAAAATTGGGCTCTTGTGGCCACTCTTCCGCACCCACCGTCATGTGCGGTCGTGACCGACAGACTTGCGGAAATTGGCGAGAATGATCTTTCCGGAGGTGGCTGACGGGCGTGGTCTCAGGCTAGCGTGGAGTGCCGTTCCGTCTTGTTGGTCTGAGAATCCACGCTGTCGTCCGCATTCCAGTGGACTTGACCAGGCTACTGTGCAGCCTCCGCGTGGAAGGTGGACCCAGTGTTGCAACGGCCAGCCTACATAGTAGACCGATACACTGCTGAGAATAGACACTGTGGTAACGACAGATTGACATCTGCTGCCAGATGTGCTTTTTGCGGCGGGAAAAAAGGTTGGACAAACTCAGCGCAGGAACACGAAGGAGCTCACTCAGCAGCAGCCTCGTGTCGGGCCAACGTTTCTCAGATCTCCCAGTCTTAGCAACAGCTCCTCCAAATGTGTTCTCTGGCCACCCAGTAGTGAGCCAAAGAACCCCACCAGACTGGACGAGTTGAAATGAGGTCTCGCCCGGAGAGGCAAGCGAGAGGACGAGACAGGTGGGTGGCTTGACGCGCTCGACGTGGTGCGAGGTGGGGGGGGGGCAGTGTAGCCAAAATTGGGCACGGCGTTGCGAACTAAGAGGCAATAGCCAGACCAGGCCGAGGAGAAACAGTGTCTCGGTCATGTGGTTTTGGCAAGACGTGCTGCGGTGCCTAGTTTCCCATGCGACGCAAAGCTCACAGGTGGCTTTTCCTTCACGACGAACCGTCTCGGCCCTATTGTCCTGAGTCCGTCGTGCGTGGTGTGTGTGTGTGTGTGTGTGTGTGTGTGTATAGGTGTGTAGGTGAGGTGTGTGCCACGATTGCTATAGGGTGGTCAGGAGCTGGCCTAAGAGGCACGAAGCCGTCGAATCAGATCGGCGCTGTTCCTGCATGACCTACCGTGTCTGTCCTCTAGCTCGGGGCTAAGCAGAAGGGGTCCTGCAAGGTACAGCACTGCACAAGCCGGTGTACGACACCTGATTTGTCCGGTGGGCTTCGGTTGATGGCAACGGCGACCGTCTCCTGTCAGCCAGCAGCTAAGCGTTACACGGCTAGACCCGATCCTCTACTGGTTGCTTCTTCTTCGTTGGCCTTCTGTGATTCCACCGGCTGTCGGATGATCACCTCGACTGGAGAGGATTCGGATATTTTTGCCCGTCGCCTGTCTCAGTGGGGTCCAGGTCTTTCCATGATCACCACCGTTGGGATGTCAAGACTGCCATCTAACTCAAGTCTATCGTCAGCCATTTTCGACACGCTTACACGGCCGGCCATCTGCTAAACACGGCAAGACGCTGAGCCGCGAAGTCCCATCGGGGTCGGCTGGGACTGCCCTGATCCTTTGTTCATCCCAATATTACGGTGTGGGGTGGCAACCCGTGCTGTCAGGCCTGTCAACCAGAATGCGAGATCTGGAGAAGCTGTCGTGGACCTCTCGAACCGGGCTGACGGTTCAAGGGAAGGGTGGCCTGGCGGGGTATCCGCCGATTCGACGACCCACTGGAACCCCCAAGGATCATCAACGTTGCAGTCGCCTTCCCCCCACCGGTGGGTTGCCAAGCTTGGGCAACGGGGGATGAGCAATCTTTTTCCTTCAGCTGAACTGTCAGGCCAGCCACAGTCAGAGCGCTCCTGTCCTCTGTCAGGCCAGGCCTCGGAAGGACGTGTGGACGGACAGTCAGCTTACGCTCGGGTCATCATGACGGCGAGCGCGGCAAGCAGCTCTATGGGATTCGACGACACCAAGAGAGTGCACAACACATTGGGGACACCACCCTTTTGGGCGACCCCCAGTCGACGAAAAGCAGTCGGCGGTGTCCACATCTTACACCCTGGCTCAGACGTCGAGCTCTGATTCGGCAGATTTAAAATAACATGCCGTTTAAAGCCACGAAGAATTGGATCCTGCACAGGCAAAGCCCCAGTAGCGTCTCCGCCCTGGTCCACCCTCGCCCATGGCCCCCCTGCTTGCCATCCCCTCCTGGGCCTCTTGGGATGCTTGCACGACAGCGCCTGTTCGTCCGCGAGCCTGGTTCAAGCCCACCTGAAGCCCACCTGAGCAGTGTGCAATCTCCCAAACGGTCGATATGCCCACGCCATGACGGGCTGTCAGTATATATTCTCCGGGCCTCGAACCGGTGGGCTTTCTGGTATGCCTCTCGCCTCCTTCCTCCTTCCCTCACCCACACTCGATATCCCTCCAGCTACCACCCTGACTCTATAGTCAATTTCATTCGTTCCAGCTCTCGAGCAGACAGACCGTATACAACAACAAACTCCACAAAATCCACAGTCAAACTTTGACCACAAACATTTACTCTCTACCGAGTATCTAATCCTAATACCCAACCGTTCAAGATGCAGTACTCCGCCGCCGTTGTTCTTGCTGCCGCCGCTGGCGCCCAGGCCTTTGCCTCGGGCAATGTCTCGTACACCACTGAGGTTGTCACTGCCGTCACGACCTACTGCCCTGAGGCCACTGAGATCACCCACGCCGGCACCACCTACACCGTCTCCTCGGTACGTTCATGTCACATGGAAGGGGTTCCTGTTGAGGCGCACAGCATGAAGGGGGGGGGGGGTGGGCAGATCCCGGAGATCATCATCCAAGAAAGCTTCCAAGGAGGCCACTGGATGTACGCTCGTGGATCTGGTCTCCCGGCCTCACGCATCCAGCGATAGACCCTGTGATCCAAGATATACTCGCTTTGAACACCCAAGACTAACAGAATTCCCCAGGCCACTACTCTGACCATCACGGACTGCCCTTGCACCGTCACGTACCCCGTCTCCGTCAGCACCAGCACCTGCGAGAGCACCTCGACCGGCGCCCCTCCAGTGACCACCCACCCGGCCCCGACCACGATCCCGTACTCCAACGGCACCGCCACCCTCGGCCCCTCCGGCTCTCCCTCTGGCACCGGCGCCCCAGGCTCCGGCTCTCCCGGCTCTGGCAACCCCGGCTCTGGCGGCTCTTCTCCCGCCGGCACCACCCCCAGCACCTCTCCGATCGCCACCGCCGGTGCCGGTAAGATTGCTGCTCTCTCCGGCGCCAGCCTGGCTGGTGTTCTGGGCCTGGCTGCTCTCTTCCTGTAAAATCTCTTCGGTTTTGACAGAAGGAAGGCCAATAGTAGTGTGAGATGAGAAGGGGGCCAAGCGGGCTAAGGACGCTGTGACGACTTTGAGACGAACCATTTGGACACCACGACAAGACTCGGTTTGGGAGTTTTATATATGCTCCGGCTTTTTCTCTCCCACCGCATTGCGACTTTTGGAGGAGTCATTGGCTCAAGCAATTGTGGCCGCGTCGGGGGGCGCGGAGCATGAGGACTCGGTACTTAATTCTTGTAATCTGGGTTGGAAGGGCTGTGGTCTGCTCCCTCCGTCGGGAGCAGCGCACTCTGCCGTGCCGGTGTGAGACCTGAGAGGAGGGAGAAAGGAAGGTAAAGCCGCTCCGAACTTTTGGGGTGATGTGCAAACGAGCCGGTCTGCACGAGGATGAGACAGACGATTCGACAAATACCAACATCATCCACCCACCTGCACACACATATTATTCCCACGCTGCTTCTGGGCGCGTTTATGGTACTCTGTCAAGATCATCAGTGTATGTAGATGGTTGGCAAGATCACATATACTGCCAGGAAGGCCAGTTTTGGTCCAGTACAGCGGCAACTCTTTTTTTTTTTCCTTTTCATGAAAAGCGGTGCGGGAATACCCATCGCAGAAGTTGTGTGTCTAGGCATGAGACGACCCCGTGGGTGCTAGAGCAGGCGCTCGAGATCCCGCGGCCTCGAGTGAAAGCTCCTCTTCCTCTTGCCAAGTTCTACCAGGTCGATTTGGCAATGTGGCGTTCACAAAATGGAAGATTGTACCTGCCCTCTTCGCCAGTCCGCTTATTCGACTGGCGGCGGCCCTCGCATCGCACAGGCTGGCGGCGCACTTGTGGCCCTCCGCCGAGCCAGCCAGCCAGCCCCCTTGCCCTTTGTCCTTTTCTCGAGAAGTCTGGTCTGTTCGGGCTCCTCCGGCGCACTAGGCGAAGGGGAAAGTGGTTCCTGACTCGCCCGACCTCTGGCCGTGCTGGCCAGTGCTGGTCCGAGGGTCCGTAGATCACAATCTTAGCCGAAGGGACATGACCGCTGCGGTCCATCACAATGCGAGATCCTCACCTGTTCACGACCGTCACAGACTTATTGCACCGCACGTAACTTACTCTCTGTCTCATTTGGCCCTGAAATAAACCTAGTGACCGGGGGGGAATCTAGGCCTCGGATCAATTTCACGATGGAGCGAGTCCGCCTTGAGTCACCACGAAGATCACTCTGATCACTGCCGATCTACCGCGCTGCAAAGTATCGAAATAGAATATCACCTACCTGCCTCGCAGCAAAAGAAGTGCCCCCGTCACGCTCAGCTAATGCATGGAACAGTTGCGACTTGGCCAATCCTGGGCGGCAGGAGGACTTTTTCTGCATGCAAGGGACCACTACACCCTCCACAGCCCTTCTGAGGGGCCAAGATTGTGCTGGTTTTTTTGAGACCTGCAGCTCACATTTTTGTCATCCTGGGCTGATTTGTTGATCTTCAGATGTTGTTAATATCAGTGGCCTGCAGGGCAGATATTGAAACCGTGGAAGATACAAACTTTTGTCCGCTCGAGCGAGGCATTCCGGGCTGTGCCCAGGCCCCAGGCGCCAGAACACACAAAGTCCTGTTGGCTGAAAGAGGGCGCATGTGAAGACAAGCTGAGCTAACAAGTCTACTGTTTTTGCCTGCCGAGGCCATTTCCTCGTTGTTTTTATGAGGTATTTTGTGAAATGCATTATCCGGCTCAAGCCGAGTGTGAGTATAGCATCTTGGGATGCCTCTTGTTTTTCTTGCACCCTGCACAGGGGGAGGGCATTGGTTTGCCTTGTTATACCACAGTACAAGTGTCTGTATCGATGTAGCTCCTTGGATTACACATGCCACTTTGCATGGCTGTGAGCACATCCCCGATGGGGAATCTGGACGATTCATATACTTCAAATTGCTCCTAGATATTTACATTTCTTAGAGATTTTGGCCTGACTATCATAAATCGAGGCCGGCATGGTATTTGGGAGGCACACTGTGGGTATCGAGGTGGACGTGTGACTTTAGTTGTCCAAGAGCAAAGATGCTGTTCGGTCAACCCGTTGTGGTCCTCCATCCTGCGTGGCCGTTGGATTGTCCGTCGATGCCACCTCTGTCCCTCTGTCGCCCAGCACGACTGTCGTTCGACCGTGTCCCTGGCCTCACTTGTGCGTAGCTCTACCAGATACGTCTACGTCCCCAGATCAAGACGCGAACATCTCGCCCAGATTCTCCAGCGCCACGTTGCCCCCACTAAACACCACGCCGATATCCCAGCCTTCCTCCCCGGCCTCCCTCTCCACCAGGCCCCGGAAGTCCTCGTTGAACAACACCACCGCCAGAGGCACCACGGCGCTCGGCTCGACGACCACCTTCATCCTCTCGAGCACGAGCCGCAGCGCGGCCTTGATCTCGTCCTCGGTCACGCTGAACATGGCCCGCACCAGCCGCCGCTCGTAGATGACGGACCAGGGAAACTCGCCCACGGGCGTGCGCAGCCCGTCCGCGATGGTCAGCGAGCGGACCGTCTCGACGCGCCGCCCGGCCTCGAACCCGCGCCGGCAGTCGTCCGCGCCCTGGTACTCGGGCTCGGCGCCGAAGACGGCGATGCCCGTGCCCTCGCACGACAGCGCCACGCCCGAGAGCATGCCGCCCCCGCCGCACGGGGCGATGATGGCGTCCAGACCCGGGCCCTCCCCCGTGCCCGTCTCGCCGTTCTTCTTCTTCTCCGCCGTGCCGTTCGGTCTGGCGGCGGACCGTTGATGCTGCCCGCCCTCCCCCGCCATGAGCTTCTCGACCTGCTCCTGGAGCTCCAGCCCCAGCGTCCCCTGGCCGAGCATGATGTCCGGGTGGTCATAGGGGGGCACAAAGGTCGCGCCCGTCTCCTTGAGGACTCTGGCCGCGACGGCCTCGCGCTCGGGGGCGGTCGAGCCGCTGAAGATGACGTTGGCGCCGTAGCCTTTTGTGCCGGCGATCTTGGGCGGTGCTGAGATCTCGGGCATGATGATGTAGGCGGGAATATTGTTCTCTCTGGCCGCGAGGGCGGTAGCTTGGGCATGGTTGCCTGTTGCGGAGTGTCAGTGAGGTTTCCTTGAATCCGCGAAGTTTATAGTCTCATGCCGCATGTCCGACTGAGTGCCGTCATGAAGTGTGTGATCACGATTCCTCCTCCTTCGCATCCAATCCGAGTCACATTCTCACAGTGGACAAACCCCCCCCCCCCAAAAAAAAAAGACTGCACTAGAGAACACACACTCAGAACCTACCCGAACTATGCGTCAAGATCCCCCTCTCCAGCCCGCCGGCCTCGACCCACGCCTTGTCCTGCTTGAGCCTCTCCACGGCGTGGAAGGCGCCCCGCGCCTTGAACGCCCCGATGCGCTGCAGGTTCTCGCACTTGAACCACAGCCGGACCGTCGGCCTCGCGGGCGCCGCCGCCCGCCCCGCCCACCTCGTGCCCTCGAGGCACTCGCGCGGCGCCGAGGCCATCTGGCTGAGGGTGGCGTTGGTGAGGACGGGCGTGAGGTGGACATAGGGCCGGATGAGCTCGCGGGCGGCGCGGACCGAGTCCCGGGTCAGCGGCGGGCACGTTGCGAGGTCGGCCATCCTTTATTCTTCTTCTTATTCTTATTTCTTTTTGCAGTCCTTCGCGCGAGAAGAGGTTATAACATGGCAGTGAGGTGAGTGAAGGTCCCTGCGGCGTGAGTGTCTATCTATTCTTCTAAGTACTGTATGGGTCTGTGAGGGCCGTGTAAGTCCAACGGCGGACACGTTCGTGAGTTTTGCGGGTCGTTCGTGCGGTGGAGTTGTTCGTCAAAGACATGCCGTAATGCCAAAATTTCGCTGTGGTTGCTCAAGATAGCAGACTCTTCAGTGCACAACGAATGTGGTAAGAATCGGTCATGAAGGAAGAGTTACATCGCGGTGTGAAGACGCTCAGTTGCGCGTGAGGGGACCGGCACTCCGGTCGGGACAGCCGATAACGGAACCGATAGGGGCCTTAAAAAATAAAAAATAAAAAAAAGTCAAGGGAATACCAAGCGCTTTCACGGCAACGACAATCAGTACTGCGAAATTAAGCACAGTAATGACGAATGAGAAACAAATGACTTTTATGCCTGGGCGCAGATTCTGGGAATCACGTAACGACCAATAGGATATAATCACAAGCAATCGCCCACCACTTTTCGACCTGCACCGCGCCAGATTGTTTTCCCTTTCCCAATCAAATAGTCTACCATTCACCAACCCTTGTCTCCCTCCCCGTCACACCCGAGCTCGAGACGCAGAAGTGAGCTTACTTCTGGTTCTCGGGGCGCAGGGCGCGGACAGCCTTGCCGGCCCTCCAGATCTCCATGCTGCGGATCTCCTCCATCTCAGCCTCGAACTTCTCGCGGTAGTCCTTCTGGCCGTTGTAGTCGAGGGAGCGCTGGGTCTCCTCGCCGTTCTTGACCGAGTCGTACAGCGAGTTGAAGACGGGCTTCAGGGCGTCCTTGAAGCGAGGGGTCCAGTCGATGGCGCCGCGGCGGGCGGTGGTCGAGCAGGCCTCGTACATCCAGTCCATGCCGTTGGAGCCGATCAGGGGGTACAGCGACTGGGTGGCCTCCTCGACGGTCTCGTTGAAGGCCTCGGAGGGGCTGTGACCGCGCTCCCGGAGGACCTCGTACTGGGCGAGGAACATGCCATGGATACCGCCCATCAGGCAGCCACGCTCACCGTACAGATCCGAGTACACCTCCTTCTCGAAGGTGGTCTTGTAGAGGTATCCGGAGCCGACGGCCACACCCATGGCGATGGCCTTCTCCTCGGCCTTGCCGGTCACGTCCTGGTAGACGGCGACGGAGGAGTTGATGCCGCGGCCCTCACGGAAGAGGGATCGGACGGTGCGGCCGGAGCCCTTGGGGGCGACGAGGATGACATCGACGTCCTTGGGGACCTCGACCTTGGTGCGGTCCTTGAAGACGGGGGAGAAACCGTGAGAAAAGTACAGGGTCTGCGACAGAGTGCTATGGTCAGCTTGCGAAAACAACAATGCGCTGGATGTTTGTAGAAGATAGTACTCGCCTTTCCCTTGGTGATCTGGGGCTTGATGTGGGGCCAGGTCTCGGACTGGGCGGCATCACTGAGCAGGTTCATGATGATGGTGCCCTTGGTGATGGCCTCGTCGACCTCGAACAGGTTCTTGCCGGGGACCCAGCCATCCTGGATGGCATCCTTCCACGACTTGCCCTCCTTTCGCACTCCAATGATGACGTTCAGGCCGTTGTCACGGAGGTTCAGACCTTGACCGTGACCCTGGGAGCCGTAGCCGATCAGGGCGAGGGTATCGTTCTTGAAGTAGTCCTTGGAGAGGTGTTAGTGGACCGCGGGAATATCTAATGGAGATTTATTCTTGGGGGGGAAGAAGGGTGACTCACCAGGAGCTTCTCCTTGGGCCAGTCCTCACGCTCTGAAACACAACGAAAGTATGGTCAGCATGAGGCGTGTCTTCCTCCAGGCGGGCGATTGAGGGCATCTCGAGGCTCACCGTAGACGTCCTCCTTGGTGCCAGCAAAGTCAATGGTCTTGACACCACGGGTCTGCTGCTGCATAGGAGTGGCCAGAGCAGGACGAGCGACAGCAGCCGTCGCCCTGGTCGCGGCGCCAAGGGCAGAGACGAAAGTGCGCCTCTGGACGGCAGACTTTGTCAATTGGCGGGCCACGGGCCGCACGGCCTTGGAGAAACCTCTGGCAGACATCTTGGATGGGGTGTGTGTGTGTGGGAGGAGGAGGGGAGAGATTGGACGAGGCCGGAGTGAGGACGGAAAAACACGAGGCGGGGAGTCACGAGAGAGAAGGAGGAGAATTGACCCAAGCTTGTGGGGAAATTGTAAATGTTACGAGGTTAGCTGAGCTTTGAGAAAGTGAGAGCTCCGGTCGGCTCGCCGAATGGTGTTCCACCAAATTTTTGTCACCTGTGTCAGCGAAAACCGGCGCACCCCCAGGCATGGGCGGCGCCAAGTGGGGCAGGGGTGCTACGCCTGTCTTCATGCTTTTGGTGGTGGTGGTTTCTGTGTGACAGTGTGGGCGGGTATGTGGGCGGGTGGTGGTCTGGGGTTTTTCAATGGGGAACAGGGGTCCGGGTCCAGGTACGGTCGTCCTCTACAGTGCTGTACCGGTAGTTACGTACTTCATAGTACACGGTACGAGGACTTCTGGAGTCGAGGACATCGACCCTCCCACCAGCTGCAGCGACACCGAGTACAGTACTCGTCAGATGGGTCCAGTCTGCGCTGGCCTCGTGCGCAATACCATTCACATCACCAAGCCACCATCAGTCATCTGGACCAGGCATCACCGTAGGGCAACAATCGTTGAGAGGTTGTTGTAATTGCAATACTGACCCCCATCCGTGTCTCTGTGCTGTGTAGGCCCCTTGGGAATGCCTCACGTCGAACGCTCGTCATCCCTAGAAATATCATGTTCCGCCCTTTCTTGCCAAATTCTTGTCTATGCTGTGTCGTGCAGGACCTCTAGACCCCGGCCGACAAGGCGCCTCGCTATGTTGTGGAATGGACTACAATCCATCACCCTCTGCTGGCCCCTCCTGGCTCTTGAATACCTCCGTCGTCCGTGTGGGAGTGTTCCATAGAGATAAGAATGCGCGTATGTTCCATGTCCTGGCGTCCATCCGGATGCTGCTGGACCTCAGGGTCGAGCCCAGGTGTACCTGGTGGGCAGGCCGAGCCTGCTGCGGTGGGGACCGCTCTCCGCCGACGGCCCTTTGCTCTACTTCAGCACCCGGTGGAACGTCTCGCCCCTCACACTGCCACCGCCCATGCTCGTTTTGACGTTGCGCTTGAAGCCCTCCCTGTTGTTCCTCAGGTCGTCCGCCGCGTCCTTGTTGAGCGGGTCGCTGGCGTTGGGCTCGAGGAACAGGAACTGCAAGCCCACGATGACGGCGTTGAGGTTGAGCACCGGCTTCCAGTCCTCCCGCAGGATGTTCAGGCACACCTTGCCCTCCAGGTCGATGTTCGGGTGGTAGATCTTCTCGTTGCACTTGACCTTGGGTGGCTCGTGGGGGAAGTTCTGGCCGACATCGAAGTTGAAGGTGAAGCGACCGCCCTTGTACATGCCCTCGTCCGGCTCGATCGTCAGGATGAAGTGGAGGATGTTGTCGGGATCGGGGAACTCGGTCTTCATCGTAGAGGGTAGGCTGAGCTCGTCCAGATCCTTCTGTACTCGGAGCTGGGCGGCAGTGACCTTCTTCTTCTTGCCCGTGGCGACATCGGCCTGGTCAGCCTTCTGCTGCTCCTTCTTCATAGACCAGATCTTCAACATGTTGATGGCGGGTGGGTATGACAACCCGAGCAGCACTTCTGCGTGATGTGTAGTGTCGAGCAAGTAGGGATTCTGGGGGCGTGGGCGGGGCGGGGCTTCAGTGATGTCGCGTGGTCGAAGTGAGACAAGTGTCTCGAGGTCGCCGGTGTGGTGGTAAGAACGATAATCGTATATCGAGAAGTTGATGAATGTTTGTTAGTCGGAGTTACGTGTGACGAGACAAAGAAAAGAAGGAAGCCCCCAGGTCTGCCTGTTGGGTGTTGGTAATGTTGTGGCTGTATTGCTGCCCGGTGGAGGGATCTCACTTCCAAGGTTACAATGACGCGGGGCCTAAGTCAGTCACTCTACGATAAGATAAGCAACACAGGCCATCTCTTCCTGGAATCTCTCTCACCTTTCCTCCCACAGAACCAAATTGCCATGAGCACCTGATCTGTTTATTCGTGTACCTCCCTCTAGAGATGTTGGCCAGCAAACAAGCCTCTATCCAATCACTTCTTCTTAGACCCGGTAATCTTCCATGCACTTCATCGTCGTAGTACTTTGGAGCTGAATTGATACAATTGTCCGATGTCTCTGCACTGTCTCTCGAGCGTTCTCTCTTGTCAAAGCTTGGACCACACATCAAACCCACTTGTACCGATCTCTCCTTCAGGTCATTTCCAAGAAGCCAGAATCCTCTTGATTAAAGCAGTCAGCTTTTGCTTCATACTACGCGCTTAGTTACCTCAGACACCTTCAAGGCCAACGGGCCAGCGTTGCAAAATAGCATATGCCAAATGTGGGGGAGGGGGGCGGGATATGATAACTGCGGCGCTGCGAAAGAGCTTGTTACGCCTTTGACGAGATGCCTCACTGGTCCGGCCTCTACGCTTCATCCTCGCCAACTGTGAACTTCCTCGCCCGGCCTGACAAAGCCAGCAAGCAATTCTCCGCCTTTGTGAGGTCTCGAGTGAATGTGATTTTTTCGTGATAATTTTCCTGCGCCCTGCAAAGCTTTATAGCTGCTAGGGATAAAGGTCCGTAGTGGTCGAAGACCGCATGATATCGAACGCGGAGTCGTTGGAGGCAGAAGCAGATTCCAAGCAGACAGATACAAGCAGGATGTAGTAGGTTAGAGCGTCCGTGTGTTCGAGTGAGCTCCTGCTGCCATGAGTTCCACCCACCTCCGTGTGTTGGGACTGTCGTCCTACGCTTCAGCTGTCCCAAGGTTACCATGGTCCTAAGCGGAGCAAGTTGGGCTCATGAGCAAGTGTCAAGAGTATTCGCCAAGGACGAAACAGCATATGATCAAGAATAATAAAAAATATTATGCCACGATAATGAATTATAAGGAAAAGTCACATCCGACGAGATCACCCAACATCCCTTCGAACCGCAGAGGAAAAAGCAGGAAATGGGACGAAAACACACAAGGTGTCTCTCTCGCGCGTAAAACGCCTTGATTCGCCATGATTTTTTGCACACGTCCTTTCTCTTCGCTGCCATCCGTCCGTGCCGTTCTTCCCTTCACTTTGCTTACTCTGATGCCCCTCCCCGTGTACCGTATTCCCAAGTACAGAAAATGGTGACCAATGTCCAGACTATCCAGACAGTCCAGAAAATGATGATGGTCACGAGATCTCATCATGAGGGTGATGCCAGATGATAGACTTGACCGCGTAGACCAGAAGAGAAGCAAAATCATCCGAGATATCGCCGTTTCATTCCTCGTCAAGCTGCAGCAGATCGAAATGCGCGGCTCGTAGATTTACCGCCTGGCAAAGCAGCACATGATACCCGTCTTACCCAGGAACCATAGGAAGCCAAAGAAGCGGATCAGAGACAGGAAGGCAGTCGAGTACAGCAGAACCTCGAAGAACATAGCCTGTCTGTTCTTGACCGTATTCTGTTCAACCGCAAGTCAGTCACTGTTTCCTTGATTGATCATGGGTCTGACCAGAAACTTACCGAAGAGATTCCGCCATTAAAGTTCTCGCTAGTGATACCGACAGCCAGCAGGCAATTTGTGAATAGCCACGACACGACCAAACCTGTGCGGAAAGACTTGTACGAGTCCTGGACATCGGCCTCGTCCTCCTCGACCACCTCCTTGTAGGGCGTCAGGGCACGCCTGACGGTCTGCTCGAATTGCGTGTCGACATCCTCCTGAGGCTTTTCGTCCTCGATCTCGACTATGGCATCCTCTGCACTCTTCTCATCCTTGACGACCTTGGCCGCTGGCAGCTTCTCGCTCGTGTCGGATCCCTTCGTACCCCAGGACACATCGTGCCAGTTGTTGAAGGCGTAAACCATGAGAATGTTGATATACGTCGACATGAGGAAGAGGTAGAATGGGTAAGAGTGGAACATGTGCCAGGGGTCCAGGTACATGAACGAGGCGATGTAGTAGATACCGTAGATGGTGAAAATAGTCAGAAGCAGGACACCGCCGGTAGAACTACCGCCGAACAGGCTCTTGAGGAAATCGCCGACGTCGTCCGTGTCTACATCGAGACCGCCATGGAAAGCCCTGTAGATCAGATAGACCGAGTCGATGAGGATGTAGAATTGGATCACGGCGAAGACACAGAAGGAGGTGATGTATGTGTACTTGGAGCCCTTTGGTCTGTTACCCAGGGCGAGGATGAATTGCAAGATGACAAATCCCAAGTAAATGTACTTGACTGCAGCGTTGAACTTGGGTGTAACAGTGTCGCCAAAGGGGAAGCCGACTTGGTTGGTGTTCTGGCCGGAATTCTTGGGGTCGCCGACGAGATCCAAGATGACAGAGGTTGTAAGCCAGTAGGAACCGAGAGAGATCCAAGAGAAGACGAGCTGAGCGGTGTTGTAAAAAAGCTGGACGTGGAAGAAGAACATGCGGATGAGGTTGTGCCCGGACTTGTAAAATCGGGAGAAGTGCATCGTGGAGTACAAACTGGCAGCGAAGGAACCGTTGAGCCATCTTCGTCGCTGCGAGATAAACTCCGCGGCACCCTCGGGGACGTCAGTTTCACCCTTGGCCGCCTTGATATACGTCAAGTGCCACTTCTGACCAGCCTTGGCCACCAATTCGAAACAAAGAATACGATCCTCGGCCAAGAACATGTTCTTCTTGAAAATGTTCATGCCGTCGATGCCCTTCTTTCCGAGCTTGGCTGATAGCGTGTGGTCACCGTGGAAGTACTGCTCCAGCGGCCTGCCCATGATAGCGCGGAAACGGTATGCAGAGAAGGCACCAGGCAACACGGAGACGTAACCGAAGGCACTCTCCAAGGGCTTATCCAGAATGTTGGAAATCTTGTACTCGAAGTTCTGGACAGCAACGAGCGGGTTGAGAAGCTTCCTGCCTCCTTTTCCCAACATAGCGTGTATTTCACCACAAGCACCGCCGAGATCCTTGTCGTTGTAGAAACCCTCCCACAGGGCGAGGAGTGACCTGGGGCTAGGCTTGGTACCGGCGTCGATCAGAATGCAGACCTCGGGGTTCAGGATACGGCCAAAAGCGTTGAACAGCCAGCGGTGAGAGTTGATCTTCTTGCTGTTCTGCTGCTTGACACAGAAAATCATCTGAACCGGGGGCAGCGTCTGAGGGCTGTCGTCAAGAGGTCGAATGAGCTGCTGGCTGGGCGTGACGGATAATTGTGTCGTGTACTCGAAAATGTGAGCGAGCGTATCCTGGTCGCCAACGGCCTTCTTGACCACGCCGTCCTGGTAGACACCGACAGTCGCGAGGACATCGAGGACGTCCTTGTCGGTCTTCTCGATACCATCGAAAACCAGACACACAACGATCTTCTGCCAGGCTGGTCCACCCTTGTTCCAGAAAGTGGACTTCTTCAGGTTGACGATATCTCGGATGTTCTGCATGACACCGTGGAGTGTTCTTGCCATGAGGACCTTGTCCTCGTTGTAGTAGGTGATGGCAATGAGAAGCTCAGTGTGACGGTTGTACATGCGGGCGCGCAAATCGTAACCGTTCTTGAGAGTGAAGTCATTCGGGTCGCAAGTTGCAGCCGTGTAGCGCATCTTTGTAAACTCCTCGGTGGCTCCCTCGGCATCCCTGTACTTGGACTGAACGGCGTTCTTGATGGCACTGGGGACGGGATAGTCGAGACTGAGGACACCTCCGGCGTGACCCTTCTGCAGCTTGACCCTTCTGGTCTTGGAACGACCCAGACCGCCACCGCCTTGACGAGCGGCCCAGCCCTCCTCACCACCGACGGTGGAGGCAGGACGTTCAATGTCGCCGGGGAAGCCAGGCTCCCCCAGGCCCTGTGGGTAGCCGGAAGACGCATACTCGTTGTTATACTCTCCCAAGCCCGCTCCGGGTACAGTGACTGAAGGGTTTGCGGCGTAGGACTCGGTCAAACTGTATGCGGAGACGGGGCGGGGCTGCGACTGTCCAGCGCTCAGAAGAGATCGCTGTGCCTCATCGTCTGCTTCTTGGTTTGGGGGCATGTGGTACTGGGGCACGAGCAGGGGCGTCAGCACGGATTGGGGAAGCTTGAGGTCGAGGGGCAAAGAGCCCGGCGATCCGAAGGCAATGCAATATCACTCACTCCTGTAGGATGCTGCTGTTCGATATTATAATCGTTCATTTGGTGATGCTCGTAGCCATCATCTCCGGGGTAGTGAGCCATGTTGGCCGGCTGTCACGAGTGACGTACTACCGGCGGTTCGAAACTTCTGCCGAAGGCTGGGTGGTGAGGCAAGCGAATGTAGCCTGCTCGACGGTGGCACGGGTCGTGCTGTCGAGGTGCGAATTGCTCAACGACGACGAGTTGCGAGGTTGAGTGTTGCGAGGAGCAAGGGCGGAGTGACCAAGGAGGAAAAAAGTCCCGGTCGTTGTTCGTTGACAGGAAGACAGGACAAAGAGCTGAGAAGAGGGACTAGAAAAGGAGGCAACCGCTGGCCGTGTGGGCTGTACCGCCGCAGTGTATGTAGGTGGTCTAGTTGCTGATCCACACCGTACCGCAACCGCGTTGGGGCGCAGGACTAGGGTGATCCCGACTGAGCTGGTTTGTTCTGACAAGCCCTGCTCCGTGGCTCGACTACCATGTAGTAAATGTGAGTGGAACGAACGGATGAACGTACGGAAACGAACGAACGATGGAGAAGTGAATGAGTGCCGTCACGCGAGCGACAGTGTTGTAAACTTCCAGGTCCCAAGGTCAAGTCCGAACAAGGAGAAAGGGTTCCCCGACAGCTGTCTTTGGACGGAGGAGCAGGACACAAAAGTAGGGATTGGGGGATTATACGGGACCACTCCTGAGATCTGGTGCGCTCGTACTGGAGCTGAAGAAGGAATGCGGAAAGAAAAGAAAAAAGGAGGTCCCGCATAAAAAAAGCCAACCTAGGCTGCAGCAGGGGTATGGCTGTGGCTTAGCCGCAGTCAGTAAAGTTAGAGTTGTTGGCGAAATATCACTCGCTGGTCCTAGCCCCGGGAAGGGGGGGCGTTTGGGGGGGACTTAGGCCCAGGACAGTGTGGGCAGGTGGGTCCAACGCTCCTTGGAGTTGCCCTCTAGCGGCAACGTTGAACCCGCAGCACTGGGCTGGGCGCTGGCTGGCTGGGAGCCTCGTACAAGTACAGTGGAATCCGACCAGCCCCAGCACGGACCCGAGCAGCGTCTGATCTACCGGTAGCGCGCAGAGCTACTATGTATTGTACCTGGCCGCTTAGACATCGTCGTCTTCGTCAATAGAAACAACAATTACAACAACAGCAACAACACTCATCTCGACTTTTCATCCGAGATGATGTCCATTCCAACTTTGTCTGCTAAGCTACAAACAGGTCCTATGATCTCACGGGACGCAACGCTGGATTGAGCAAATTCTCCTACTGGTACCTTACCACGACCAGGGGACAGATCAGGATCAGGAACAGCCATTAGATACCCATGGCGCCGTCATGCATTAGACTGCTACTTTGTTATGCCAATGTACAGTATAGGGTCGCATGCTATACACTCTGCCCTCCCAAGGCCCAAGCACTTCAAGGTCCATGATCCAAGGTCCAAGGTCCAAGGCCGCAATTTCCAACGACGTCACCGCAGAGACATACATACTGCAATTCCCAGATCCTTCTTGGCAGCTTCACTCGAGCCACTCTTACGACCGGCATTGTTTGAAGCTCGAGCCGATGCATTGCTAGAGCAGCCCGACGTGTGTTCCGGCGGGAGGGATCTGCTGTGTACCTGACACGGGCAGGGTGACCGACCAGGCCGACGATGACAGGCTGTGATAGGATTAGGATGCGTAGGCGTGAGCTCTACGGTACCTTTCAGAATCCGGCCGTGTCACTGGACAACGCCAGACATGCAAGCTGTTGTGCTGCAGAGAGGCGGCGGACACTCCGCTGGCTTTGGAGTGTGGCCGTCTTGGAAGGAAACGTTTCAGCGTCTTCCTCTATTCCCATTCATGGATTGCAGATGGATGATGGTGTCTTTGGTTAGTCCCTGCGGTGCCCTGGACGAGCCTGTGCCTGGGGAACGCTGGACCCTGAACTCTTGACTCCATCTCTTGCAGGTCCCTCGCACCGAGTCCGTCAGTTCCGTTCATCGACTCAGGTCCGCCCAAAGCCCATCCCCTATTGCCCGCCGATCCCAACCCGGACGAGTGAAAGTCTGTGGGAATTGCCGATGGGCCGGGCGCCAATCAGTCGTCTTCCAGAAACTTTCCCTCGCTGGCTCGACGCAGGGGTCGATTTCGATCACGAACTCTCGAGCTGAATTGCAATCTAATCTCTCCCCCCTCCCCCTTCTGAAACATCTTGACCCGGCCCACACACACATTCACCGCCTTCGCGCAGTGTCCGTTCCTGACCACCCCGACAGGCTGGCAGAGGCAGACGGCTGAGTCGTGCCAGCTGACAGCTGCAAGGCGAGTCGGGTGCACAACGGAGCCGGTGGTCTCTCAAGTCCTCGTGGCCATGCACACCCTGCAAATTTTCACACATACTCGCCGCTAGTTACGTTACCCGTCGAATTATCCGGGGGGGGGGTCCCTTTCCTGGTGACACGACGGGGCACGCGATGGGCGCGGGCGAAAAGTTCGCTCCGGGGTTGCAGACCGAAGGGGAGTGATCCGCAGCGCTTCGCTAGCGCGGAGGCGCTGCCAAAATAAGAGAGACGAACGAATGGGCCAGGAGTTCGCAAATTCTAAAAATAGTATCCCACACGACTCTGCACAGTACGCAATTCGTGTCTTGGCCCTGTCCGTATACATACTAATTCGCCGACCTTTGCGCTGGCGAGGTGGCACAAAGCGCGGCAATCTCCAACGAGACTGACTACCACTGATGCGTGATGAGAAGAAGCCTTCATCTTTGCGTCTGGGTCAACATATGAACAATGTTCTGTTCTTGTGCTGATGCAGAAATGAGGCGGAGCCTGACATGGTGAGAGTACGAGCTCCGGAATTCGCCTTCTCCGGTCCGGACCAATGGGCCTGGGTGATCTCCCGGTTCCGTGAGCACGTCTTTGGAGAATATGGAATCTCAATCACCGGTCAGATCTGTGGGTTGCTTCTGCGCAATAACCTACTCTCAGTGACACTTTCGACAGTGAAGACCGAAAGATTTCCAGCATGCAGAGTGAGTGCCGTTACCCTCCAATCGCTGAAGTAGCCAAACTCGCCTGTCGCGGGTGCTTGCAGTCTGGAGCCATATTGTCGACAACACGCCACCCCATTCACGGAATTCCCAGTGAATCAGGAGCCCCAATTCCTTCACCGTGTTAGCTGAACAGCATAGGAAAAGATTCGGGGGATATTGGGGTTCTAGCGATCCGCCAGGGCCGGCCACGGTCGCTCTCCGGCTCGGCTTGTGATAGATGAGGCCTGGCACTCTAACGAAAGCTTCCGCGCCGCCCAACGACGCTGCGGCAAACATCAGGAGAGCTCGTTAGAGCTGCTGGTAGGTGGACATTTCGAGCTTCAGACTGGGAATACTCCAGGGATTTAGAGTTCCGATGTGGCATTGGCATTGAGTGGGAGGCTCCGAGGTCGCTGGAAAACTCCACGGTCAGATGTATTGGTAGGTGCTTTCAAGAACGACGCTCGACACCCCGAGCGTGTCATCTTGATGTTGACTTGCGTGACACACTCGGCGGTGTCGAGCGTCGTTCCTGCAGGCACCAGCGGGGTTTCTCGCAAGTGCACGAAAGCCTGACCTTGCGGCTTGAGGGCCTGACCTCGAAGCCCACGGCGACCGCGCTGCTGGACTCGCGGGAATCGCGAGGTCACGGGCGACGGCCGATGGAAATCGGTGGGGCTGGCCATCTTGTCCGCGAGGAAGATCTGCTCGTCGCGGAGGAGCTCAGCGTCGCCCGTGGTGATCTGGATGGGACATGGGCCGCCGAGTGTCGAGGCGTATGCTGGAAAACACATGGGCAGGCTTGGAAATCACCGCTCGAGCTGCTGTCGTACGTCTCTGCCGGGCCACTTGAGGTCCGGACCGCAATACCGAGCTCCCTAGACGGTGACTGCACAAGAGCTGGCGTCTGGATCCGAAGGCATGGCGAATCGCGATAGAAGGAGACGACTGCGGGGGCACTTCACCAGCTTCATGCTTGATCTCATCGAAATCGAGGACGAGGTACATCCAGTGCAGGCATGAAAGGGCGCGATGACGGCCGTAGACCTTGTCCGCTGGTCTGGGAGGGTTTGACCGCGGCATCAAATCAAAAGATACGATTATCTCGATACCTGGAGGCCCAAGTTATCCTGGCTTGTGAGACTTTTCTCAGTGCACTATCGCGACTCGCTGTCCATGATGGTCATGATAGAACTTGGCTCTTCGCTCATGATGGCAGTGGTTGATGCTTTCTGGCATGCAAACAGTCACGAGATGCTGGAGAAGAACCACAAGACGAGATCAATCCTCATCAGCGCACTGAGCCCTGCCTCCCAGGCTGACACTACCCAGGTACCCATAGCTGGATGGACTCACGTCTCCTAAGTTTGGGGGACAGGAATCCTTGGAGAGAGAGTCGGTGGCTTTGAGAACGTCCTGTTGTTGTCGCACACGAGCACGGTTCTCCCCCATTGTTCAAGATTGGAGACTGCATGACTGCTCGACAGGCGCATAAGACCAGGGAGCCGATCATGCCCAGGACGAGGAAGCACGCCTTCGGTCCATGTAGACCATCGGAATGTTTGTGGGAGAGCGAGAGCCCATCATGACAGGCTCTTCCTTCGGTTCTATGAGAGGCACAGGCACGCTCAGGAGGCCACCCGTGGCATGGCTACGGCCTGTAGCCAAAACTCGTCCTTGTGTCCGAACTAGAAATGCCGGAGCCCAGACCCTCTGCTTCGATCTATTATCTCGCCTTGGTACAAATCGTGCTGCGAATCTTCAAAACGACTCTGCGCCAGCTGCACTAAACGGTGTGCAGTTCTGACATGTGCTACGTGCGTACCAGCATCATCGGTAATCCCCATCTGCCTTTCTCCTATTTTGCCATGATGGATGCACCAAGTCACCCCCACTCGTCTAGTACATCAGCAACAACCAGAGATTCACATTCCTGCAAAGAAATGTAATCAATTCAGTGAGGGAATCTCACGCTATCCGCGAGGTCGATAGCTTACGCCGCTGGGAGGATCTGGGTCTCTCAGCAGGCTCCCGTCAGACCGCCCACTACTCGGCTCACCTCAGCTTCATGCATATCGAAAGGGATCTTTCGGCATAAGATACTGCCTGACGAAGGAAGAGGTCGGGAACATCTCTAGAACAGCGGTTCCTCGTGCCGCCACATCTAGGCGGCGGCCACATGACAGGATCCCGCGGACCATACCGGGCAAACCCAGGTCTCTTTTTGGTACAGCATGCTCGTATTGGCGCCCTAGGTATTTCAAATGGGTAAGGTGAATTGTCTGCCTGCTGCGTACCATATGAGTGAGTGGTCAGCTCATCTTGGCCCATAACGTTGGCGGCATGGTACAATCGTGGAAGACGTCTCGGGCATGCTTGTCTGGGACGAATGAAGATGCTGCGCATGGATCTGTTCACTCTTTGATTGAGCCACTGTCGGGGGTTTCCACGCGTGACGAGCACTCGATATATGCAAGTGCCAATCTATAGGCCTATTGGAAGCCGCCCGTCATGGACCGATACTTGGGTATAATGCTACGAAGCTGGTCTATCCAGGCAAGTAATTTGTGTAAGGCATTGCAAGTCACACGTTGCGTATCACTATAAAGCTTTGCCTAAAGGCTTGGCCAAATAACCGATTCCATACTCTCTGGACGGTGCCTCAAGATGGGACAAAGGTGTCCAACGCCCTCAACTGGCTGCTCCTTTTGAACTACCTAGGCATAGGCTTGTTCTCAGATGCCTTGTATATTCGAAGCACTTGAGGACTACCAAGGTAGTAACGTGAAATCTCCGGTATATCTCTGACTCTGCATCACTTATCACGCGAATAACAATTCAAATATGAGGGCCGTCAATTTCTAATTGGTTTCCCCTCATGTGTCATCTCTATTCACGTGGCCAAGCCTGTTCGAGAGCCTCTGTAGCCCCACACCCCAACATTGCCTCGCGAACATTTGGAATCCGGACGAAGGTATTCCTCTGCCTTGCAACGAGTCCAATGACTACCTAGGTAGAAACAGAACTGGGACGCCTCGAGTAGAGTTTTTGATACGAAAGGAGGATCTAAGCCTCGCAACTCGAGCTGCTAGGCTCGTTGCTTCCCACAAATTTCATTTCACTGACATTTACTCGTGGACCACGATGCCTGGGGGTCCGTCCGAGCAAGCATGATGGACTCGAGCCTCGAGCTACGGCGTGGCAATAGAGTCACTGCCCCCAGGTTCTTCATTTGAAGTCGGAAGGCTTTGCAGCAAATACATTGGAACAAAAGCACTTCATCCTGCCTGGACTGCCTCTCTTCTAAGATGCTTTCATCACGTCTGTCCTGGCGTATTGGTGGCTGAGATCCAATTGCCAGTACCCTAGATATGTATATTTGTAACTGCATTGAGACCCTTCCCTGCGCCAATGAATTTATTCACGCCATCCTGGGCATTTGACTGAGGACTCCAAAGACCAGGGCCTGACCCTGAGCTGTTCGGAGAGAAGAAACAAAACAATGGGACTCTGTGCGTTGGAGGCCCCACCTCCTGTGTTCCTCTGCCGGCGGTGGCAGGTCGGTGGATGGTACTTGTACAAGGAGAGTGTTCACCTGGGACTGGTCGTTGTCACTCAGGGTCCCTGATGATAACTTCACAGCCTCCGTCGAGGTTGGCCGTGCGGCGTTGAGTCATCTGCAGTTATCCGCATTGTGACCACAGGCATTGTACGTTGCCGAGTCGCACGTATAGGGCCACGCCCCGGGGAAACTTTTCAAGGTTATCTCGACAAGATCGCGAGCTTGCCCTTGTGGGCCAGGGGGGGGGGGCGCAAGCGTGTGAACAATCCACGAAGGCACAAGAGCACACTGTGAGTCTGCTGGGTGACATCCATGAGTTACGGTACAGATAACCTATTCCCCACGCTCCAGACCTTGGGAGACGGCCCGGTCGAAAGCTCGTGCATCGGGTGACCGCGCCCCCGGGTGGACACCATCAGTGCGCAAGACCACGCGAGCCAAAACCTAAAGGCCTTTCGAATTTTAAATCTTCGGACGACGTCCCAGCGTCAGAGATAGGCCTAGCCCAGCCCATCTGTGACAAGCGATGAGCACGCGGGCTCGGGGGGGGGGGGTTTGGCGTCTTGGGACGACAGGACTGAAGAAACGTGGGGCTGGGCGGCCGTGGGTCTCGACGGAAACGGGATGAACTCAATTCCAAACACATACACTTTCTGTACGTGATGGTAATAATAGGAAGAAGAAAAAAGAAGGGAAAGGAAGAAAAGAAAAGCTCAGCCCGCTGGTAGCATTCCGCTATTTCTTGCCGCCGCCAAGTAGTCAAGCGAGCTGTATTTTCAGACAGGTGCAATAAAAACAGCCGCGAGAGTTTGATTAGTTCTGGGCGAGCCGCGAGTTACAGCTCGTGCTGGTTACACACCGCGGACGCCTCGCATGACGTGCCGTGGGCAGCATGAGGGAGCGCAGCGTTGAAAGGCAGGGGGTGAGTTTCTATACTTCGGTATGGTCCTTGTGGTACGAAGCGTGCTGCTGGGAAAGTGAGCAGGAAAAAGTGGCCGTTGATTGTGTGATTTGTGGGGGGGGGGGGCGACACGGGGTCAACCGATAGCCAGTTCCGCCGTCTGCCGTCGGCGATAGTACGGAGTATAATAGTATTTGACTCAAGTACATCAATTCTTCAACAAGGCACGCCGGGCCAACGACGGGTCGGAAGGGAGATCGTCGCGGCGAGTGGCATGGCAGAGTGCATGGCAGGACGGGGGACATGGCCCGAGGTGTTGGGGAATGGGCACACGAGATACTTCGGGACGCGAAGGGAGGAGGCATTGGCTGCTGATGATCACCGCATTGTACGCTATACGTGGTGGGTTTAGTTGAGATCGAGGGGGGAAGAGCAGGGACCAGGGACTGGCTCAGCAATATCGACATCAATGGCCGCCCTCCGCCCGCAGGAGGTTGTTGTTGTTGTTGTTGTTGTTGAGTCGGTGCGAAGGCAAAGTAATACATAAATTATGACAAAGATGAATGAAAATAATTGACAGCCGGTCAGACGCAGTCAGACGCAACATTGCTCACATACATACATGGCAATTTCATCTCATCTCATCTCCTGGCCGACGTCAAATCACGGGCAATTTCGATCGAAGAGATCGCTGCCGTCTCCAAGAAAACGGTGGGGCGTAAAATTGCAGGGGTCGGCAGTCCAGCAGTTCCAGGTCTCGCCGTGGCTTCGAGCCTAGACCCCCCAGAACGCGACCCGGAGGGCGGAGGCCTGTGAGGGAGGGAGGGTGAGATTTTCGCGAATTTATTCCCTGCCAAGGTGTGCCATGCCAACCCATTCTCGTCCATGGTGGCCTCGGGGCCAGAAACGTCGACTGCCAAAAAAGACTACTACGGTAGAGCCTAGCAGCACACCTTGCTTTGGGGGGCCAAGTGGCCCCAACCCGACCTAGCACAGCACGCTGGCCGCCAATTTCATCGTGATGAAGTAGGCGACACGAGGCCAGTAAACCCAGACGGGTTGCGGCCGGCGTGCCTGGAATCGGGCGGGAGGGGGGGGGGGCGCTTCTTTGCGTTGGAAGTTGAGGTCGAGGTCGAGCTTGTTCTGGGGCTCCTCCATCTTCACGCAGCTCAAACCGTCTCTCGTCTCCAGTCCAAGGATGTTGAGGCCGTTCTGGGTTGCTGGACTAAACCTTGGATTGGAAGGGGCAAAAGGGCGAAGGGCACAGGGCAGAGGCATCAAATACTACCATAGTAAAAGAGCTTCTCCAGCAGCCGCTTAGCCGTCCACCTGCCCTGCAAGTTCTTTCTTTACTTTTCACTTTGGTACGCAAGCAGAGTGGGCAGAAGTGGGCACGCAAGACACGAGGCATGATGCACAAGGCATGCAACCTTGGAATCTTGCAAAGGCGCGGGCACCGGCACAGGCACAGGTAGGAGGGGACAGGGATACAGGCTGACAGTGACAGGCCACACACAAAAATGGTGAGTACTTTGGTACTTGGGTACTCCCTGGCCCCACTCGACTGGGCTGGGCCCCACTTATGCACCTTTCCTCCGCCCTGACTTGGCTCCCGAGCCAATCCCGTTCCCTCCTCGCCCACCCTCAGCCACTCAAATCGCTCCCCTCCCAACCTTCCTTCCCCATCCTGTACTCCGTACCACCTTTTTTGTACCAGTCTCCAGTCATTCCAGATGTCCTGTGCTCCCTGTGCGCCCTTGTGCTGCCGCATCGATTTCCCGTTCATCTCATCCGTCCATCTCCCAACGGAGAACTCGTCCATACCTACCTTTGCACCCAAATCTCCCCCGTCCCCAGACTGCACTGTCAGTCAAATGACTTGACCCTCCTTCTTGTCAAACCTGCCACCTTTCCCTCCTGTCCAACCGTGCTGCGCCGTGCGACCATTCGAACCATCAACCGCCCGGTATCGTATCGACAGCTCCGTCAATTCAATTCCCCCCATGACGCTCAGAACACCATACGCGCGGTCCTGATTCACAAATTCTCGACCAGCCTTGCCGTCTTCTTGTTCCTTTCACATCACATCGCCTGTTCCTGAGCCGGGTCTCAGTGTTCGCTCGTTCAACCCCAATCCGCCCCGTTATTCTCCGCCAGATGCACCGATTTGTCGCCCCTTGATCTCAACCGCCTTCAGCAACACCTTTCAATCAACCTTACCGACGACTGGTCTTTGCGAGTAGTACCGATCGGATCGGACATTATTCTTTTGATCCCTTTGTTTTGTCCTCGAAGGCAGACCCCGTCAACCTTGTTTTCACCCAATCGACGCCGCTCTTAGACGCCCTGCTCTATTTAAAGACTTGCAGCCTCGCCAAGACTCAGCCCAAAGCCGCTGACCCGCGCTCGACCCTGACTGATCATAACCAAAACGGGTCCCGCGCCTTGCTACCGCTTCTCCTGACTTGTCGATCATCTCCCACCGCCTCATCAACTAGCTTCTCAACTTCGACATCATTCCAACGCATTACTTTGACGCCTCGCGTCGAGCGTCACGATGCCGTTCGTCGAAGGAGATTGTGAGTCGAGCCCCGCCCATTCTGCCCGGCGTCCACCGCGCCACGCGTCCGCCCGGATGCTAATCTCCCCACTCTTCCCCAGACTTGCACGACCTCTTCCCACGATCAAGCGACTGTGTGGAATGTCAAGACGGCTCACCAACATGCCCCTCCTGTGATGATGGGGAAGCATGTCAGGTTTTTGTTCCCCTGGACTGCACGTCGTGCCCAAAGGCCTACTGTACCGCCTCCGCCACCGGAGCGTCGGACAGCTCATCCAGCTCCAAGGCTAGCACAGGGGCGATCGCAGGTGCTGTGGTCGGTGGTGTTGTCGGAGTAGCCCTCGTCATCATCGCCGTATACTTTGTCTGGAAGCACAAGATAAAGAACAAGCGGGGCGAATTCGATCGGTCCACATGGAACGGCGAGGAATATACGGACAGCCAAGGAGAAAAGGGCTTCCAGTCGAGGAGGACCACGAGGGCAACATCGCATGGACGAAACTCCGTCGCCTCCACCGTCCTCACCCGCGCTTCCAACATCATTCAAATCGCATACATCCCTGGAGTTACGAACCGAGCCACGCCTACGTCACCAACCCTGCTTGTACCTCCCGTTCCTCCGATCCCGATCGCCACATCCTCGCAGGCTGGCACGCCCAACTCCACCGGAGACCAGCACTTCTTCGTGCCCGGTGATCTCCGTGATTCCGTCTGCTCCGGCGGCACGGGCTACACGGACCGGACCTCGTACGCCCGGAACTCGTACGCACCCCGGTCGAGTGTCGCTTCGACAATCTACGCCAAGCAGGGAGCTGTTGTGACCCCTGCGCAGACTGGCATGCGTGCGAAGGCCGCCATGGTCAGCGTCAAGTCCATCGGAAGCAGCAACTCCGGTGGCGACCCGGTCACACCACCGGTGCCCGCCATCGACCACACCAAATACACGAACGCGGTGCCTCCTAGTCCGGCAGGCAGCACGTTCAGTGTCGGCTCGACCTTCCTGAACAACGCCTCGAACGCAAACACGGCGACGGCGGTGCGAGCCCAGATGGTTCGTGTGGGAAGCAACCTGAAGCAGGACGTGACTCCGAGTCTCAATAGCAGCACCATCGAAGAGGAGAGATCAGAACTGCCATCAACACCCGTTACCATCCCACCGCGGGAGGAGGACAGCCCCTTCCGGGACCCTCCTGGCCCTGGAACGAGACGGTCGAGCGCCCACAGCGGTCAGACGCTGAGTGCGGTCATCACAGATGCCACCAAAAGAGCTTCACAACGGCCGAGCACGGCTGATCGGGCGAAAAGTCCATTCGGGGACGAGCACGAGACACGCGACGAGAAGTGAGCCTGAGTCGGCTCCAGGCTCCATATTCGGGTGGCACGTATCTTGACATTTTCAACTCTTCTTCTATACCCCCATGCCCTCCAGACTGGGCGTCACCAGGCTGGACAGGGCAGTTCTTTATGTCGTCAACTTCTATCTATCCAGCTATCTGGGGGAGGGGGGAATCTTATTCATATTTTGTAGTGTCTTTTTTCTTTTGCCGGATGGATTCCGGGTTCAGACTCATCTAAGGGACCGCGGACAGGCGTTGATTGTGTTCTGGAAATACCCTCTCTGACATTCGGCCGTCAGAGAACGGGCAAGTCATTGGAAATGAGGAATGTTGGCATGCGTCTTTGGCCAAGAAAGGCAGGAGACAGACGAGGATCTTCTATCGATCGCACTATACCTAACTATCCTTTTACATCTCTATATTAGCTATACCACAATGACGAAGCCTCGAGTGCGAGAGATACGAGACGTCCCGAACACCCCGAGTGGCCCTGTTCATGACCGTGTGGCGGTTATCCGTCAGGTATCGTGGGAACAAACATGAGGTATAGATGCCCAATGAAGCGCAGGTGGTGTCTAGTTGCCTCTCTGCTGGTCTTGTTAGTCAGATGGAACGACAGAAGGATCTCAGGTAGGTCTCAAGTGACAAAGACCCAGTTGGATCCCATCTCTGTCATGAGAAGAGCACTTGGCAGGCTGGCGATTTCAACTCCAAGAAGGGGGGGCGGGGTTCTCAGTGACGGTATCTTCTATGTTGCCAAAAGACCACAACAACCACGCCGACCGTGCCGGGCGTTGGGACTTCGACAGCTCGGCTCGTTGACTGACCCAAAGGGAAGAAAGCGGCGACCGCATTATGAGATTGAGTTGGCGGTAAAGTGAATGTAGACAGGCCCTTTGGAGGACGTTGTTGGGGTCCGGTTATGAACAGACCGGCCCGAGGATGACGTTGCCTTGTGCGAGGTCGACTTGAGGCCTGGGTAGCCTGTGCATGTGTGTACCCGCGGCGTGACGGATGGGGGATCGTGTCATGGCCAGTTGGGACTCTCTCTCTCTCTCTCTCTCTTCTTGTGGGTCGTACCATCAGGCAGCCAGGCAGGCTGGGGATTGGGTTGTCCTCCGAGGCACTGTCGGCAGGGTTACTGCTAAGCTAGTCTACCTTTGTGCTTTGACATCGCCCGTTTTCGCACGCTCGGGGGCCCAAGGCAGTGATGACAACTTCACACAGACACTTGTAATGTCTTGAGAGAGGAACCGCAATGGCTCCAACACTGCTTGGATTACCATGATCTGTCTGAAGCGAAGGGGATATCATAAACGTGCTGCTACCCTGAAGCAACAAAGATCCAGACGCCTGTCTCCCAGTCCGGCCCAATGTGGCCCTTCAATACGATCCAACGTATGAGCAAGTAAAGTCAAGCTACCTTTAACCCAAATCTCGTCCACATCTTTATTCCTTGTTTGTATTGGCCCTTCCCACCTCGTGGTCTTGATAGTCCCGAAGACGCAGGCAGAGGGGAAGGACAGGCTACAGCAAGCACTCATGCCTCAGCTCTTGGTGGGGACGTGCATCTCGCCTGCTCCGCCGATGACCATTTTTTCCAGGATCATCTCAATCCCCTTATTCCTGCCCTCCCCCCTCCCGGCATCGATATCCTCGGCGATCTTCCTCGCCCTCTGCGCCAACACATCGAGCACCTTGAGCGTGTACTCAAAGCTGCCCGTGCCCTCCATGTACTTGACGGCGTACCTCTTGACCTCGTCCTCGGTGGTGCGCTGCTTCAGGATGTTGATCAACTGCAGGTTCCCGGGCTCGGACCGGATCGAGTGGATGACGGGGAAGCTGAACTTGCCCTCGGTCAGGTCCTCGGCCAGGCCCTTGTTCTCGTTGTACTCGGTGCTCTGCAGGTTCGAGTAGTCGTCGCGGATCTGGAAGATGAGACCGATCAGGTTGACGAGGGGCACGCAGTCGACGACCCGGGCGGCGCGCGACTCGGCCTGCATGAGCTTGATGCCCAGGCGGAACAGCCCGCCCGTCTTGTTGCCGACCATCTCCAGGTACTCGTCCTCGGTGGGGCAGGTGAGGGTGTCGCGCCAGAAGAGGTCCAGCCCCTGGCCCCGGTGCAGGTTCAGCAGCTCCTCGGCGAAGACGGGGATGACGCGCGGGTTGTGCAGCCTCTGCAGCTCCTCGAGGGCGCGGAAGTAGACGTAGTTGGCGCTGTTGATGGTCTGGGGGACGCCGAAGAGGGCGTGGGCGACGGGCAGGCCCCGGCGCAGGAGCGAGTTGTCCTCGACGTCGTCGATGAGCAGCGAGGCCGTGTGCAGCATGCCGACGACCCGGGTGATGATCTCGAGGGACGCGGGGGCCACGTCCAGCCACACGTTGAAGGCGCCGATGAGCTGCGACCGGAAGTCCTTGCCCCGCTGGCTGTTGAGGTAGTCAAAGGGCCCGAGGATGACGCGGTCCTTGGACGCCGCGAAGGACTGCTGCCCGCCGATGAAGTTGAAGTCCTCGTGGGCGTAGCGCGAGGGGTCGGGCCGCTCGGGGGGCTGCGGCATGTTGAGGAGGATGTTGGTCGAGGGCAGGTGGGTCGCGGCGGGGCGGCGGGAGCCCGAGGAGGACGAGGTCTTGCGGTGGCCGGCGTTGTTGTTGCTGCTGCTGCTGTTGTTGTTGGAGAGGGCGGTCGGCGGGGAGCGCGCGTGGGTCGCCTGGGAGATCCAGACGCTTTCGGGGAGCGGGCGGAGGGTGCGCGACGACGGCGAGGTCGGGAGGTTGTTGGCGTTTTTCTGCGGAGCGCCGGTCGAGGAGGTCCGTGGGGGGATGGCGTTTGGGGAGGACAGGAAGTTGCTGGTCGAGGCGGTGTGGCTGGGTGCTGGAGCCGGAGCTGGAGCCGGAGCTGGAGCCGGAGCTGGTGGAGGAGGGGAAGTGGACGACATGGTCGATTCAGGCCGGCTGGGCCTATGTAGTAGCAGCGGGGGGATCTATAGCCAGGCTTTATAATAGAGTTGAGCCGAGCCTCGTCATCGTTCAAAGACGCGAAGCCAGTCGTGTTCGTGTGTGGGCACCGAAGGAATGCAATATGATGCGGGGGGGATGTAGTAGGCCCAGCAGGAGGAGCCAGCCGAAGTCAAAGCAATGTCCCCAGTCCCCCTCGTCCTCTTCAGGTTGTTGGGGGGCCAAACCGGCCAATGGTAATGGGTAAGAGATACTGCAGCTGGTCAGCACTTGTGTGTATGTATCCGGGTTTGCTTGCTTGATGCACAGAGGGAAGCGCGGGGTGGTTGTGCAAGTAAGCAAGCAGCCGGTGTCTTGTGTGGCGCCGGCAGGATCGCCAACTGGAAGAGATGGACGGGAGGCATGCGGTCCATGAATTCACATGCAGAGGGCAGAAGAGATGAGCAAAGCTCTGGTGAGTCAAGGTTCTCCCGCCAGGTCGGAGCTCTCACATGTCCCCAAATGGCGGGTGCGCGGGGGCGGGGCCTCGAGGACTAAAAGTAACTCCACCCTGAAGGACCCTGGCAAGGCCTGGCCCGGCACTCACAGGGCAGAAGTTGGAGCAAGGTAAGTAAGTAGCCTGGTAGCTCAAGCCATTCCATAAAACAACATCTGGAAAGGAAGAATATCAAGTACTCACAGACAAAAGTCTTCACCAAGGCACTCAGACCAGGGCACGAGAGAGACGAGAACGATATAGATGAGTGTCTGGGCCTTTCTCACGGCGTGAATGCGGGCAACCAGGCTGGGCTTTCGACGAAAAGGGGGCCCAGACTCTGATCACCGTAGGTTCAGGACACGAAGCATGACCTGATCGCAATTTTGAATCACCTGTGCTCACCTCACCTTTTTTTCTTTTCTTCTTCTCGTCTCACAGCATCCTCCTTCCCGTTGTCGCATTGTGTGAGGTTTGTTTCTCGAGAGAAAAAAAAGAAAAAAGGGCAACCTTGACAGTCTCAGCACCTGACGGGGAGCCCCTTGCATGTCATTCATTGGCAGCTGCAAGATGCATTGGCTCGGATCAGATCTCACAGTACATCTTCACTTGTCAGGAACTTCTCACCTGTAGATTGAAGCAAAGCATGTTCAAACATTTTCACCAAGCCTCAATTTTCACTCAGTAAGCGTGAGTAAGGGTGGGTAGAGCTGTGCTGAGGGATGGAGTTGGCATAGTTCACTCAGGCACCTTCCATACCATCTCAGCTGACGAAAAGTCCACAGGAAACTCCGCAAGCAAATTTCATATTGAAACCTTGAAGACTGTTTTTGTTCTTGTACAGATTAAGATACCGATTGCAGTGTACAACATTATGGCAAGGCCTTGAGTTCATCTTTCAGGTTTGGTGAAGGGTCGATATCACCACAGGCATGTTACATTGCCCACACTTCCTTCTCTACGTAGCAGTCACATCATCAGGTAATATCAAACAGGTTAACATTAGTGGACTCATTGAGGCTGAAAGTGAAGCATAGGCTATACCTACCTAGGTAGGTAGGTAGGTAGTTGAAGGGATGGAACATATTTCGGCTAGGCAGGCTCGAGGCTTCACTAGACTGCAGCCTAGAGATTACCCATTCTGCCACTGCACATGTGCCTTGGGCCTCTTTTGAAGAGGGACCGCGGGCTCCAATTGTCAATGTTTGCAATCTCTTGAAGAATGCGGCGAAAAATGAGATCTGTCCAATATCTGCTATGATCATATGCACTCTAGGGGGCCAAGTGCTTATTGTTAATTGGTTTTATAATATACTTAGGTATAGTGTAAGGAAGCAATTCCTAAAATACATACTTAGGTACATATCAATCTAGCAATGCTCAATGTTTCAGTCATCCAACTAGGTATAATAGTAATTACTTTGTTTTGCTGTAGGCAACCTTGAAAGGTCAAAAAGTCAATTTTGGACAAAAAAAAGGATTTCCTTGTAAAATAACACAAAATCGTTTGACATTCTAACCTCGGGCTCAGGTATTAAGATCTATAGACTTGCGTACTAGGGCAGCTCTCTAAAATGTCATCAATACTATCTTTACCTTTCTACGTACAAGGTGTGTATTGAAAATCTCTGATCCTAGATGAAGTTTTGATTTTCAATTCCATAGCATCAAAACGCATAGCACAACTTAGAA
Source organism: Dendrostoma leiphaemia (assembly GCA_026120015.1). Lineage (NCBI taxonomy): Eukaryota > Fungi > Ascomycota > Sordariomycetes > Diaporthales > Erythrogloeaceae > Dendrostoma > Dendrostoma leiphaemia. The sequence goes on from JALRMF010000197.1 coordinate 44,893, forward strand.
GTTCACTGCAGCCGAAAACAGGTTACAGCAGTGGATGCCTCCAGCTTTAGAAGGTTCCTAGATGACTATTCAAAGTCACCCAATTTTTTTAAGCACCCAAACTTACATGAGAAGTAATTTTTGAACTACATAAAGATTTCTGATTACCTAGGCAGTTGTTAAACCTTTCTATCATTGCCTCTACTGACCAAAGATCTTCCCAACATTATACACAACCACCATAGCACCGACTAGACTTGTTGGCACCATGAAATTCCCATCTCCGTTGCTATTCCTTCTCGGCCTAGCTCACCTAGGCTAAGGGGTGTTGGGGTATACACTTCCACGAGGGGAGACTGTTGTCAATCAAGACCATCGATACGCCGCCAATGCCTCCGATGCAATGATCCTTAACCTGCTTGCCACTAAAGAACATTGCCCCTACTACTTCCCAGATGACCATATCGACGAGATGCTGTTACCTTGTAGTAACCACTGTTAGAAGCGTTACAATGACACGGCTATAGAATAGAATGTAAGTCTTTTGTCCCAGTCAGATATCACTGTTACAAGACGACTGTTAGTAAGTCAATCTCCGTATACGAAGAGGTCTAAATGGGGGGGTGAAAACGAGTGTATTTGCTATTGTTGTTGATGATGTCTCGCAGAAGGAATAGAAGGGAAACTATCGTCGTACGCCAAAGGAATTAGGCGTATACGCGTACGGTCCCTTCTAATTGCCGTTGGGCTAAATTGGCCTGACTAGCCATTTAGCCAGCTGGTTTCTTTTGGTGGCTATATGCCTTTAGTCTAAGGCGGACTAGGCTATTGCTATAGTTATTAACCTATACTAGCAGTCTTTTGTATTGGCTTATAACCCTTTGTTGTATGCTTTAAAAGATTAGTTTAAAACTTAAGCTATTAGTAATTAGTTGCTTAAATAAAAAAGAAATAAGTGATAGTTATATTATATAAAAGAAATATATTTATTGCCTAGTTTATAAGCCTTTAAATAAAACCCTTTACTTATATTATTAACTTATTATTGTTAATTAGGCGTTTTAGCGCTTTATTTAGTGTAGCTTTTATTATAGTGTTAGTAGGGTTATTGTTGCTATTAACCTATTATATTTTTGTGATTTTGCATTGTTTATATAATTAATATAAAGTTATTATATTAATTATTAGCCTTTTTTCTTTAGTTGTATTTAATTTAACTAGGCATTTATATAAAAAATATAAGTTTATATAAATGACTAGGGGCATTGTAGAAAGGCTAAGTTTATTAGTTATTAGGCAAAGCGTTGTTTTTATTAAGAGACTAATATTAAAAGCGTTAATAGTTTTATAAATCTCTAATGTTAGAGAGCTTTAAGTAACCCTTTTATACTTAGTAAAACTTTAGTATATAAGGTTTTTTGTTAATATAAATTAACCATTAGTATTAGTTTTATTTTTAATCGCTAGAATAAACTTAATCTAAGAGTTTGAATCTTTGTTGCTGGCTAAGGAGCCGTTGGCAAATGTAAAAAGCTTAGCTGTTGCTAGATTAAGGGGAATATATTATAGCTCTTTTAATAGATTATTAAGTTGCTATTATAAGCAACTGTTAAGCTTTATATAGTTGCTTTTATTAGGGTTTTAAATTTAGGCGGTAATAGATAGGTTAAAAAAGGCTTTTAGTTGGCAAATTAAGGCAATATAAACACTATAAGTGCATTATTTTATATATTATTAGGCTTGGTTAGCTGACTTAAGATTAATAGAAATGATTTTAGTGCTTTAACCCTTTTGCTTTAAGTTTAGTTTAGCTTTGTTTATTGTTAACGTAGCGCTGTTAAAATTTAAAGCAGTATTAGAAGAAAAGAAGGTTTTAGGCTTAGCTTTAAATTAAGCCTTTTATAACTTTTAGTCTTTTAGTGTTAAAAAAGTTAACGTAGTTAAGATAAGGGTATTGTTAATTTGCATATTAACGAGGCTAAAAGTCTCTAGAGATTTATTAATAATTAAAAGGCATAGGTTATAGGTTAAGGTTAATATATTAAGCTTTTTTTAATAGTAGCTTTAGTATATAGTAAACTAGTAAACGCTTACTTTAGTAATATTATAAAGTAGCTTAATTACTTTAATAATAGTATTTTAAGGGTATTTAGTTTATAAAGCAGCTAAAATAGCAGCTAGTATAATATATATAAGTTTAGTTTATAACTATAGGTATGCCTAGGTAATATTGTATAATAATAGCGTTATGCCGCCTTGCAATAATAATAGTGCAAAGGCTAAAATCAACCGCTAGCTAGTATATTAAATTATAGGAGACTGCGTTAAAATAAATACTTTCTTTTTATTATTATAGCTTTGTATAATTAAGCGTGACTTTTTATAAGGCTTAGTGATCTTACCCTTGACTTTTTATATTATCTAAGCTTTAAAAATATAATAGCTATTATGCCTAGCCTTATTATAGCATTTAAAGCTAAAGATACTATAGCTAATAAGGTTATTTATCTTTTAAGCATTAAATGCTTTAAATAGCTTGCTTAGGGTTGTTATAATGCCGTTATTTTTTAACTTAATAGCAAGGTTATAGTCATTCTCTTTTTTCCTTGTTAAAAAAGCGCTAGCTAGCTTATTTTTTAAGCTGGGAGGTTGTCCCTTTTGCTTAGGCTTTATAGCAACTATAATTATATCGCCAATGGCACTAACGGCATTAGCGGCGTCGTTAAAGGGCTGGTGGTTTTTATTATTAGTTGCTAAGGAAAGAGGAGGAGCGTTGGTATTAAGGTTGCAATAAGTGGTTGCTAAGGGAAGAAAAGGAATAAAGGTATTAGGGTTGCAATAGTAGGGTTAAAAGATAGTTAACGTGGTTGTATATTGAGCGACACAGGATATTGAGCGACATACTTTTCACCACACCTACCCCTTAGATTGACTAAAACTCTATATAAACGCTGTAAATCAATTAAAACTACTTGGAATTATTATTATTATCTATTTTCTTAGCTTTTAGATATGTTTGCGCATTATGGCCGGCTTTGCGATAGATCCCATAGTGCCTGCTACCTATTTGTTTGTGTTTTGACGGACTATTATTTTTACCCTTTTCCTTTGATTGCTTATCTACTATACCTTTTTCTGCTAGAAGTCTCTTTGTATTTTGTTTGGTAAAGCTCCCTTTATTTTGTAATTGAGTTCTTTTAGCTCTGTAGCGCTTATTAAGCGCTTTATTTACCTTATAAAGAGTTTGGTTCTTTGATTGTATAAGGGTGACTTGGTGAGTAATTGCTTGTGTAGCTTTAGAAAGCTGGTTAATAGCCTTTAAAATTAATATTGAAGAGTTATTTTAATAAGTAGAGATTTAACTTTTAATAAAATTAGTTTATAATTTAGCTTTGGTAGGGTTGTGTAGCGTTTGAGAGACCTATTGGTTTAGTAGCTGTGGAGGAGTTTGCAGCGGTGATAATATTAATAATATTATATTAAGGCAAGAGAGTATAGCATTTGGGTTGAGAGGGATAAGTTTAGCTTCTTTAAAACTTTTTAGAATATTGTTTTTGGTTATTGTATTAAGGTAAGTGTGTTTAAACGCTAGGAAAAACTTATTTTTGGTAATATAGTAAATATGCGTTTTGATAAATACATTAATTTAGTTGCTATATTTTAACTTTAGAGTATTAAAATAGCTTATATTTAAAGGCTGTGTTAAATGAGATAAATGTAAAGGTAAATAAAGTGGAATAATTTTGTTTTCTTTGTAATATATTTTAAACTCTGTGTTAATGTAGCTTTTATAGCTATTTAGGATAAGGAGCCGATATATACCTATTATATATAGCTTAGAAAACTAATTAAAATGCTGTAGCTATTTAATGTTTGTTTTGTTGTTAGTTTATTTATTGAAAGTTATTTTAATAATTTAATTGTTTAGAAACTTAGCTTAAGTGTATTAGTTAGCAAGATGGTTTTTATTTTAAACTATTAGAAACAGCGGTATTGCATATTTATTATCGCTTATATAAATTATTGCTGTTGCCTATTCCCGATTGCTAAGCTGTATTAATTTTAGCTTTCCAACGCATTCAGCGCATATAATTATTATAAACGATTAAATTATGCCTATTATAAAGCTAATCTTATTAAAGTTATAGATGTTGCAATTTTGTACTCTATACTTAGCTTTTATATTTGTATATAGGCAAAATTAATTGCTTAAAATCTTTAGATTTTTGCAGTAAGCTTTTTGGTAGTTATAAGCGTAATTAATATATATTTTAAGCTTAGGGCGTTATATAATAAAGCAATGTAGCCAATGCGTTTCGATGCGCCCTCTGCTATGCGCTTTAAAGAGATGGTTAGCTATATTTCTTATATTAGCGATCTAAGGCAAAAACCTTTATGTATCTTAATTTAAAATATATTTAATAATCACTTTCTTTTTTAGCTTAGTTAGCATAGTCTTATTTAGGCGTATTGTTAAGTATAATATTTTGCTTTTTATATAATAGCTAAGGGTAGTATAAGGGATATTATATAGCGCTGCAGCGTATCTTTGGCTAATTTTTTTTGATAACTTAACCGCTTTTATAGCAAGGATAATATGGCTTTTTTTTAGGGCGAATTTTATGAGTGGTTGTGGAAAAATGACGCGCTAAAGTGGGTAGATAGCGTAAAGTGGAAAAGTGTGTCGCTTGATGTTTTGTGTCGCTCGATGTATAATTACGTTAATCTAAAGGTAGCAGGCTTATTAGGCATTTTAAAAGTAATATTGTAATTATTAACGGCTATAATCTTATAAGGCCTTTGCTAGCCGTTTTTCTCTTGCTAAATTTATACCTTATTTTAAAGTGGAAGCCTAAGCACGTTTATAGTAAATAGTCTGTTTTAAGTGTTAAGGGCGCTCTTTACTTAGCGTTTAGCTACTGCTTTACATAATGCTTTTATAGCTTTTTATATCGCTTTAGCTCTTTTAATAGTTAATAGCAATAGGGTTAAATTGGTTATTATATAAGGGTATGCGTTGAAAATAAAGAGGGTAGAAATAAGTTTATAGGGTTTAACAATGTCATTGATAGCCTTAAGGGCTATTTATAAAATTGCTTTGTTAAATATTATATTGTAAAGCTTATTGTATAAGATATTAAAAGCTTATTAAAGTAAAGCATAGTACTATTCCAGCTTGCTAATTAACTAATAAGCTTTAATAAAGACTTATTTATATATAATTTCTATTAGCCTAGCTTTTAATCTAAACTTTATAAAGGTAAAATTAGTATTAGCATTGTATATAATTATATTAAAAGGTTTTTAATAGGTATTAATTTATAGTAGGCATAGGGCTTTCTAAATGTTTTTAGCTAATAAAGATAAAAGGAAATAGCCGCTGTAAAAAGCTGTTGAGGAGTTTAAAATGTAAAGAATAGGGCGACTTTTGAGATATATAACGTTTGCAAAGATTTTATAATTAAACTTGTAGTTGTTTTTTAAGGTAAACTTAAAGCGCTAAGGAGCGTTGCTGTGCAATTAGCAATAGTGACAAAACTTTTTAATTAATTATAGTATATTTTTATTAACGTTATTATAACTAGCTTTTTTAAGCAGTTGATAAAGTTAATATATTGCTAAGTAGCTAAAGTAATAATAAAAGCATTATAGCTCTATTTTCGTAAGAAAAACGCTTGCTTATTTCTCTTTACTTAAAAAGAATTATAAATAGCTTTATTTGCGTATAATAGGGATAGTTTTATTATTATAAATAAGTTAGTTTATTAGATTATTAAATTAAATATATAGGTAGTTTATATTTGCAAGGCAAAGTAAAAAGGGCGTTAGAGCATTTAGCATATAAAAGTTAACGCGTTTAATTAGAGTGTTAACGGCGATAGTTTTAATTAAGTTTGCTATTAATTTTTTGCTAAATTTAATTAAGGCTTATTTTGCTGTTAACTTGTTAAGCTTAATAAAAGGGTTTTTTTGTTATAGGGCAAAGAATTGCTTTTTTTTAGCTATAGATACCCTTGCAGCACTTATATTAGATAGTATACCTTGAAATTATAACTAAGTATAATAGTTTTTAATAAGGAATTATATGGCGTTTATATTAAGGTTATTAGTAAAATAAACGTTATTGCTAGTAAGGCGGTGTAAGAAGCTTTAGTTTGCAAGCTAAGTAAAGGCTTTGGTTTTCTCCTTATGGTTTTTATTATTATTATTAACCTTATCTTTCAGCTATATTTAGTCTGCTTTATTACTTTTATAACTCGCTAGGTACATTTTAAAGCTGTTAAGGTTATTGCTATTAAACTAGTAGTCAGCAATAAACTAATTATATGATTAATTGCATTTCTCTTAGGAGTATTTTATTAACTAATAACCTTTTTTATTATATATATAGCATTTTTTCTTCTAAGGCATATATTGTTAAAAAGGGCGATTATTATAGTAGTTGCTACTATGGCTTTAGAAGCTGTTATGCAGATAAAAGCCGCTATAAAGGCTGCTATAAAAGCCTTTACCTTTATTATAATTATTGTTATAGCGGTAGTTTAAATAGTATTGGTTATTTGTTTTATTAGTGGTTAATTGCTATTATAAACTATAGGCGAGGTAGGTTTTAATTAAAAAGCATAGGTTAAAAAATAGCTTTTTATAGGTAATAGCAAGCTTAAAAAGAGTATATTTAAGTTTATATACTCTATAGCAAGCTTTGATTATTATGGTTTTAAGTGCTTATTTGCTTATGTAATTTAGTTCTAAAGTATATTAGCATAATTATAGCTTATTAAGCAAAATCTTAAGAACTTTATAAAGGTTTTTTTCTTTATTTTATTGTTTAATTTTATTAAAGGTTATTAAGGTTTAGTTTATATAATAATAAAGATAGTTAACTTTTATATTAAAATGCTATTTAATTTTAGTATAGGTTTTTGTAAATATATTAAAATAGGTAACATAGCTTTTATAAAATTATTAAGCATAGCTAGTTAAAATTTTTAAAAAAACAGCATAAAATTAGCTAAGCTTAATTTAGGTATGCTAGCAAAGATTAAAGAAGGTTTTAAGCTTATTATTTAGTAGATTATATAGCTTGCTTATATACTTTTAATTTAAGCTATATATTTTTATAAAGCTAGTTAAGGTTTAAATGTTAATATAATTGTTTAGGTATTTAAATAAAGAAAGAGTTTTATATAGATTATATTGCTAGGGATTATAATAGTATATAAGCAGTTTTAGTATTGGGAATAGAGTATTATATAGTATATATAAATAGTTAAGGGGCAATAATCGTAGTCTTATTATATAATTTATTAAAACTAATGCAAAGAGGCTTTATTTTAAAGGTAATTTTAAGGGGTTTTATTGCAGGTGTAATTAAAAGGGCACTTTTAAGGGGTTTAATTGCAGGTGTTATATAGTTTATTATATATATAATAAAGATAGTGGTTATAAAAGGTTTTATTGTAGTTGTAATAAAGGTAATAGTAGCGAGGGGCTTTGTTATAAGCTACTCTTTAAAGCTTTTTTAACTTAGGAGTATGCTAAGGGTTTTTTAATAATTTGTTATATATTGTCTAGTTATTTTTGCTAGGGTTTTTTTTAATAGATTTAAGGCTTTTGCTAAGGCGTTTTTTTTTGTTATAAAAGTTAAAAAGGTTTTAGTAATAAAATGCTTTACTGTCGTTTATAAGTGCGTAACCTTAGGTTAAGTTTTAGATTTTAAAGCTTAACTAAGTTTTATTTAAGAGATTTTTTACAAGCAGCAAAAGCTATTAAATATAGTTTAATAAGAGTGTTATTTTGCTTAATATAGACTTTATTTTAATAGAAAATTTGCTTAAGGTTATAGCGTAGGTTAAAGAGGATAGCATTAAATATATTAGCGGTTTATTTACTAAAATCTTTATAAAAATAGTAGAAAAAGTTATTATTGCATTATTTAAAGTAGGTAGCAATTGCTTTAGCAATTGTTATATTTAAATATATTTAACTAGCGCTTAGCTATATTTTTTTATACTAAAAGCGGGTGTTAAATAAAAGCTATATTGCCTAGAAGATTTTGGTTTTTGCTAAAAGATTACTTAATATTAAAATAGGCTATTAGGCATTGTAAACTTAGTTAAATACTAAAGTTCTTATTTTTTTAACAAAGGGGTTATTTAAACTGCTAAGATTAGCTATATTAGTTTAATTTAAGTTGCTTAATTTAAGAGATAAAGATTTTTAAGATAAATATAGCATAGTAATAAAATGTAAGAGGTAAAAAATAAGGGGGAAATTAGGTTATTATATATATATATATATATTTAAAAATAAAATGAAAATAAATAAGAAAGGGGTTAGAATATAGTATAAGGTGCTTTAAGGTTGCTAATATATTTATATATATATGCATTATTAGTGCTTTTATTATATAGTAAGGATAGGAAAAATTATAAGATTTTTATAGGAGCAAAAGTACTTAATAAAAAGGTTTGCTGGTTGGTTGCTTGCCGTTGTAACCTTATAGGAGGTTTTAATGTTTTTATATAAAATTAATTGTTTTTTTTAAGAGTATAGTATAGTATTAGATAAGTTGCTAGCGTTTATAAGGAGGTTTTAAAGTTATTTATATATTATTTTATATTATAAATGCATTAAAAGGGTTGCTAGTGATAATTTTTGCTAAAGTTTCTTAGTTATTTTTAATAGTTAAAGAGAATAGCCTTTTGCTAATGATAACTTTTGCTAAAGTTTTTTTGCAAGCTGTTTATTGTTTTTTGCTAAAAGCATAAAGCTTATTATTATAAATAATATACTTTTTTTAGGGAATATTGCAGCGGTTTTTAAGGCAAGATTTGTCTCTTTTACCTTGCTGTTTGTAGTTGACTATTTAACTATTAATTAGTATTAGTAAATTAATCTTTATATATAAAGAAGTTTAAATAAGAGGGTGAAAATGAGTATATTTGCTATTGTTGTTAATAATGTTTCGTAGAAGAAACGAAAGGGAAACTATCGTTGTACACCAAAGGGATTAGGCGTATATGCGTACGATCCCTTCCAATTGCCGTCGGGCCAAATCAGCCCAACTAGCCATTTGGCCAGCTGGTTCCTTCTGATGGCCGTATGCCTCCGGTCCGAGGCGGACCGGGCTATTGCTATAGCTATCAACCTACAACGACAACAATAAATACAACACACTGTGCCTTGTCCCCGAGGTGCTAGAGTATTGCAACACTCTCACGGGTATTAACGCCCCTTGCTCTTGGTGTATGAATACTCTCCACCCATCCACAAGCGCAGCGACATACCGCGATGAATCGAACATCCCCTGGCTCGAGGGCAAATGCAACTGCACCCTCGCCACCTCGACGCCGATCATCGACCGACAGTTCTACGCCGCCCCGAGGAAGACGGTCCAGGACCTCACGGCGTGGGGGCTACCGCTTCACCAACAGCGACTGGAAGAACCCGAACTCGCCCGAGCCCCAGTGGCGCCTCTGGCAGCTCGCCCTCCCGTCCCTCGCGGACCCCAAGGTCGGCGTGTTCGGCGCCCGGCGGGACGGGGCCCAGCCCAACACGCTGCGCATCGAGGAGACGTGGGCGGGCAGGGATAGGCGCAGCAACCGCGCGGGCCTGTCGGGCCAGACGCTGAGCTTCTGGAAGATGACGCCCCTGGGGCGGGACCTGTCGGCGCTGCAGGTCCTCCACCACGAGACGGCGCTGGACCAGTCGCTGCTCAACATGCAGCCCGTGGTGTACGAGAAGATGGGCTACGCCGCCATGCAGGATCTCCTCGTGTCCCGCACCGGCACGCGGCAGGGCGAGGCCGAGTCCTTTCAGCTGCTCGTCACCGGGGCGAGGATCTGCCAGGCTGCGCAGCGGTCCATTGACGAGTACCCGGAGTTCAACCACCGGAAGATTCCTGCCTTTCAGTTCTTGTGGGACCTCGCTGGGCTCAGCTTTGAGGTCATCTACGATTGAGTTGACGGGGACTCGTTGGAGGTATGCTACATACATAGATATATACCCAGGTAGGTAGGCGGAGATCTAGGCACACCTAGGTACCTGTGGACTCTTGAAATAGTGAGACTGGCACAGTGAAGCCCGTACGTCTCTGGGGAAATTGTCCATGTGACAAGAATTATTAGTCCCACGCTCGAATGACTCATCATGTGTCGCATGTGTAAGTACGCGAGTAGGTCTGTGGCAGGCGGGCAGGACCTAGGTAATGATCCTGGTGCTGCTCCGTCATGCTGCAGCGAGACGTCGAGTAAAGAAGATATCAGCCGAAAGCGAAGATGGCACACTTGGGGCTTGAGTGCGTTTTGTGTCGACCCCCAGTACATATATAGAGATCTTGGAAATAGCATGTTGAGCCGTGGGAGGAAACATGGGTGGTATTCCTTACTGTGCCGCAGTAGAGGATCCCACCATCAACCTCGAGAGTACTGCCAAGCCAAGGTCGCATTCAATGTCCAGTGACAGTTTCAAGACCACAGCAGAACCCAAGTCAATCAATGTGAAATGTTTCGAAATCCCAAGACTACGCTCGCTAAAGATACCGAGAGTGATGCCTGGCGAATAGTGGCAGCCTTCTCAATTCTCAGGCACGGTCATGAGTCGTGAAGGTGGCCTCGCGACTTGGTTGACAGCCCCGGGCTGGGACGTACTTGACCCAATCGGGACGGTCAGCCGACGCGCCCAGAGAGGTCGCAGCTGAACGGAGAATAAGTCTGTGTGCTTCAAATAGATGTGAAGCAGCAGCAGTTGTCCACAACCGGTGGCACGCAACGCCTGCATATATGCGTGAAGAGTGGATAGGACAAAGAGCCAATGGAACAAGGCCCATACAAGCCGAGGTGGCTGGGAGGGTCTTCGTGATCATGTTTGCCTGTGACTTTGCTTTTGCTGTGTAGTAGTATAAGGGGAGGGAGGAGTGGGGCCAGAATCCATGGAAGGATGTCATTTTCCCTTTCGAATCGATCAGTCGAAGGATGCCTAGGTAGACAAAGCGACCAGACCAGGCGAAACCCACATGTTATTATTACCTGAGAGTATTGATGAGATCAAGTCGGGGCCCTTTTCTCAATGTGAGGCTGTTGGGGCGTTCGTGTAAGTGGTAGCCGGCAGGGGTCTTGCCACTTAGGGGTGTCCATGCCCGGTGGTTGCCCCGCCAGCCGCCCGAGCTCCGACTTCAACAGGCGCCATTGGGGAATGCATTGGGCTCCATCGGTCCGCCCGTTTTGGGCTACACGGGCCTTCAAAACGGGCCTCCACTTGGCGTGTTGGGTCACCCGGGCAAAGGTGTCCACCGCCCGCCCAGTTGATTGTTTGCAGCGCCCACTTGAGATCCTCCACCGGGGTCCAGATCCAACACCTACGCAGCTCCACAACGACGACATGGTGCATTGTTAAACTTAGCCCACCCGTCATCACCGTGACACTCACTCACTCGCTCACTCCAAGGCCGCCGACCCAAGCCTCGCCATCCCATCTCTCACTTGACACTCACTCTCGTCATCTTTCTTCTTCTTCCGTGCCTGGCCCTCGTGCCAGCTGTTTGCTGCCCTGGTTTATTTCTTTGCCTTCTTCCCCCCACTTCGTACACTGCCGACCATCACCTGCCCCGACTCTCTTTCAAATCCCAGGCAGACGAGCGACGAGTTTCCTTCTCACCTCAATAAACTCTTGCCCCCTCATCACGACCTCTTCTCATCTGTTGATACCCAGATCCCCTGTTTGTTTTCAGTTCCAGCCCGACCAGCCCGACCAGGTCGACCAGCGGCACCACCGACACCGACCCACTTTCAAGATGGAGAACCTTCTATCTGTCTCTTTCGACCACCTGGCCTCCTTCGACGGGCCCAAGATCAAGAAGGGTCTCAAGCAGATCGACGGTCTCTTGGCTCAGGTCTGCCTGTCTGCTCATGACGCCGCTGCGAAGAGGAAGAAGCTCCCCGTCGACAACGTCCAGCAAAACGGCCGCTCCAAGCGCAAGTACTCGCTGGCAGACCTCACCGATGATGCCGCCTTCCGAGAGTTCTTCAAGCTCCAGGACGGATTCCAGTGGAACATCGCGACCCGGCTGGTCCAGACCCTTGACAAGCTCTACGCCAAGAGCGACGACGGCTCTCTCGACCTGCTCATGTTGAGCGCCCTCGACTCCCTCCAGGGCGTCCTGCTGCTGCACCCGCCCAGCAGGGTTCTGTTCTCGCGGGTTCAGAATATGAATGTACGTTCTAGGGATCTACCGCTGCGCGCCTATCAGAGTACATGTGGGTCACTGACATCACGCGACATGCATTTAGCTCCTCCTCGACCTGCTCGAGCCTATCAACTGCCCTGCCATCCAGTCGGCCACCCTCCTCGTGCTCGTGGTGGCCCTGCTCGAGACGCCCGCCAACACCCGCACCTTCGAGCAGCTCGACGGACTGCTCACCGTCTCATCCATCTTCAAGTCCCGGTCCACTGCTCGCGACGTCAAGTTCAAGACCATGGAGTTCCTGTACTTCTACCTCATGCCCGAGGTCCCCACGCTTCCCAGGGCCGGCGCCGAGGACAACATGCTGCAGCGCAGTCCTAGTAAGCTGGGCAAGGTGTTTGTGGGGCGCAAGACGAACGCGGACGGCGAGGAGGTCGCCGATGACAGTGAGACGCTGTCGACCGAGAGGAAGCAGAGGATGCTGGGCGAACACCTGCCCAACGTCGACGACCTCGTCCGGGACCTACAGCAGTACACACCTTTCGCCGCTCCTGTCGGAAAGTGATCAAGTCGTAGGAGCGGGTGTGCGGAGACGAGCCCGCGAGGCAGCCTCGAGAATCGGGCTTCAATGAGTCATGCAGAAACCATCGACTGCATGCGACCCCGGATGAATTTTGAGGCGTTCACGGAAAGAGGACACTTACGGGGCGCACATGATATCCCCTTGGTATTGTACTTTGGCGTTTGGAAAGCGGTACGGGGACACCGCGGTCTATATGTGGGAGGGAGGTTCGGTAGATGGGATGGCAGGACTCGGATCAGCGTTGTACCATGTCAGAACAAGGGAAACGATAGGGACGCTGATGAATGTCCATAATGAGCCTTTTGATATTGCAGCACGAAGATGTGTATCATAGCCAAGTGAGCACGTAAATCAATCAACAAGAGACCCAAACCAAAAACGCCGGCCTCCTTGATCTCGTAAATCCGCCCTCATGCCCTCCCGTGAGGATACTGCTCCTCCTCCATGGGACTCGGCGTGGCGAACTCGCTGATTTCGCTGCCCGGCGTGGGAAACGGTCGCGGCAAGAACTCTGCACTGCCCACGACCGCACTCTCGCGCGCGTCGTGGAACACCTCCCGCCCGGCCGCCGGGCCCGGTGTCGTAGGACTCCCGGGCAACTCGAACACGTGCCTGTCTATACTATCCACCGGACTCGCGTACTGCTGATGCCGGCTCGTGCCCGCGAGCTTGCTGTGGCTGCCCTCGCTCCGGTCCGAGGGGTTCCTCTCGTGCGCCGGCCTGGACCCCAGCTCCACCGGCGCGGGCCCCCGCGGTGTTGCTGCTGCCGCCTCCTCGCCCCTGTACGGACGGGCCTGCTCGGGATACTCGGGCGATGCGGCGCGCCGCCCATTTGCAGCAGCAGCAGCGCCGGCACCAGCACCGGCACCGGCACCAGCACCTACGGTCCCGTCGCCCATCTCGACGGACGGCTGCACCTCGTTCGGGTCGTAGTAGTAATTCCCGCCGGCCCGGCTGCCCCCCACGCTCGACGCCGGGTAGCCGTGGTAGCTCGTGGCGTCCGTCTCGGACATGTGCGGACCGCTGCTCGGCCCGTACGGCCTGACGGCGCCGCCGCCCGCTCCTCCTCCCGTCACGTCGGACACGGGCGGGACGCTGGGCAGCTCGTTGCCCGTCGTGGTGCTCCGCGCCGACCGCCGCCGCCGGAGGCAGAACCACGTGAGGAAGCCGATGGCCGCGGCGGCGACCGCGATGGCGCCCACGGCGACGCCCGCCTTGGCGCCCGCCGACAGCCCTGCGCCGCCGCCGCGGTGCTCGACCGTGATCCCGGAGCCCGTGGGCGCGGCGGCGGCGGTCGACGACGACGTCGACGTGACCTGCTTGCACATGGCGCCCGACGACGAGGAGACCAGCGTGCACGCGTACCCGGCGTCGCAGCAGCCGCCGCCCGCGGCGCAGAAGACCTGGCCCTGCGCCGTGCACCCGGACGGGATCGGGGTGACGAGGGTGGGCAGCGCGGCGCTGGACGACGAGCTCGTGCTCGTGTGGAGGCATACCCCGGAGCCGGCGCCGTCGGTGCCGCAGTCGGAGCCGAAGGCGCAGCAGCCGCCGCCCAGCGAGCCGGGGCAGGCGTAGGAGCTGGAGGTGCAGTGGCGGGACTGGCAGCCCGAGCCGGTGGCGGTGGTGGTGGTGGTGGTGGCGCCCGACGTCGCGGTGGCCGTCGTGGTGAAGTTGACGAGGAAGTAGTCGGTCCCGCACTGCTCGCCGCACGTGGACGAGAGGTCGCAGCATTGCGCCTCCCAGGTCGTGCTGTTCACGATGCAGTACCGTGTGTTGGGGCAGCAGAGGGTGGAGTTGATGTCGGAGCCTTGTGTGTGTGTTGCCGGGTCAGCATGAGAGGATCATCATGGATGAGACGCCGAGGTGGAATGGCATGTTCCCCGCGAGTCGCGCAGCGGTAGGGCTGAGGGAACCCCAGGGGGGAAAAAAGAGGATGCGATGTGATGCGATGCGATGCGACACAGTGTCTGGGGGCAACACCGGGGTGGTGTGTTTGGGGGCGAGAGAGAGGTCGAGAACAGCGCGCAAGGGCATGAAATATCACCGACACAAAATAACATGACATACACGGGTGAGAATCAGTATCGCAGGCACCGTCTCGCTTTGCAAGCGACGGCGGCATCGCGAGCGACGGAGGCCAGTACCGCGGCGCGAGGTCGTCCATCATCGCGAGCGCACCGTGCTGCTGCTGCCGCCGCTGTGCGCGCACATGCCCGATGAGCAGCAGCCCGAGGGCCGCGCAGGCATTGAGGAGGCGCATCGCGGGGCCCCCAGGTTAATCGAGACGGTGTCCAGCTATCTTGGTGCCGGCGATGTGCAACATTGAGCCCTCGAGCATCTCACGAAAGACGGCGAGATGTGGATCGTATCGGGTTGGTAATCGTCTACCAAAGACATGTCTGGTCTCACGACGCGCAAAAAAAACAACAACAACAAAAAAAAAAAAAGGGCGACAGGCTGGCTCACAGGCTCTTTTGTCCCAAAAAGAACCAAGTCGAGGTTCGAATCGCTCCGGAGCTGTCAGCCGAGAGAGATGCAGGCCTGCTTCTGTGCCGCCCACTTGGGGTGGGTCACTTTGGTCGGGGCGGCCGGTACGGAGGCGTCATCATCTGCGCCTTGGCTTGTGTGTGGGTACGGTGATCGGGGAAGGTGGTTGAGTGGCTGGCTCTCCAGGCTCTGCGGGTCTCACTCGAGGATGATGGACTTTTTCCCCATGGCGTGGCGTGAAATCCTTCGCGGTCCTTGACTCTTTGGGTGTGTGACACAAGATATATGCACACCACACGGCAACGGGCCCGGATCTATCGACTGCGGACGAGGGTGCGTATACGAAGGACCTTGTCCTTGGGCTGGCTGGCACTTTCGGCACCGAGGCCAAGGGGCAAGTTCACTGTCGAGTCTTCCCGTCCTTTCTGTAGCCTGGGGGGCCCATCTGGAGGCCGTCGTCGTATCGTATGCAGCACATGGTGCATTAGCGTTGTTGGCTTTGCTGCAGGGTCGCAGCACCGTCAGCCAACGGAAAACCACCAACTATACCTTCCGTCTTCGCCGTCTTCGGGTCTTTCCTTGGCCCGCATGTCGTTCAGGACAAGGTTCGGCACAACGGACCTTGGTCGGAAATCACAACCTGCCGAACAATATAAGATGAATAGTGCGGCAGCCAACAACAGACCGGGGCACGAGGAAGAACAGTATATTGAAAAGAACGGAGGCATCGGGGGACAACCAGACTGCTGCAGTACCTAGTGTATAGGTATCCAAACTGGGGAGAACCTGCTGACTTTTAAGCTGAGCCTCCGAAACCATGACGGAGCCACCTGGGCAACACGGGCAAACATCTTGGACCTAATGGCGGCATCCACTTCTGGTTTTCTGGATGGCTCGAGTCCCAACGAACGTCTCGGGACGAGCCCGGGAGTGGCTGTGGTGAAGACGTTGAAGACCTTTCCTCCGAGAGGTAAATTGTCGACCCAGACCGTGTGGCGACGAGAACGTCCATAATGAATTCCTGAAAGCAACCAAGGAGTGCACCGACCCCATACACAGCTCGGAAGACCCTCACACCTCCAGGTCTGTAGCCAGAAAATTTGGCCAAGGTCGAAAGACCGTAGAGCACTTAATTTTACTATATTGTAATCCATGTTGCACCTGTCTGCAGTGCCTTCTTCAGTATGCTGACTTGGTTGTTGCAAGAGTGTCTATGTGCTGGTAGAGTCATGAGTACGAAAGTTATAGGAATCAAGTGTGCATCAAACATACCTTGGAACGGGATAGAGAATATCTCATCAATTGCAGCAAAGACCCATAGCTTTAGCAGCTTGCCCATAAAGTGCCCAGGTACTCTATGCTTTGACAGCATCTACCTAGAACATGGAAATGAGTCTCGGAGAATGGGCAGTTCCAACGTCCATATGGTAGTAATACTGTACCTTCAAACGGGTTTTAACTTCCTAGGTAATCAAGCAATGTTGTGTCCCTATCACGTGCGTCCATACTACGTGCATGCATGGTATATCAGTCCGCCACATCGTGCTTGCGTGTTCATTGCACGACTGCATGGGTAATGACTTCAGGAATGTAATATCTGGCAGGCCACTCTCAAGAAATGAGTGTGTTTTGATGCTCAGGTAGAGTAGGTCGCTCCGATCGATTTCGAGTCAGGGGTCTCTTAACTTCATCCGCATACTAGTATTATTTTTAGCCTTTGTGTTCCGAGGTTATAGTTGTCAAGCTTCGCCCCTCTCGGCACAATACTTGGCAACTTCCTTCTTCAGTGTATCCTCCTGCCTCCTCACAAGGTCCATGATATCCCGTACCCGCCCGCCCAGCCTCTCCTCCCCGACCTGGCCCGCCACGAAGCTCATGTCCCGCAGCACGGCGCTCAGCTGGTTCGGCAGCCACGTGATGATCGGGCTGCCGCCGGTGGCCGTGGGGTGGCTGGTCGTCTTGAGGATGTACTCCTTGCCGAAGCACCAGTGGCGCCATCGGAAGTCGCGCACCTGGTTGAGGAGCTGCAGCCACAGGCGGCGCGACTCCCAGACCTCCTCGTCGGCCTCGGCCGAGGCCGGGCCGTCGGACAGCTGGAGCGCGAACTCGCGCATCTGGACGTCGATGGACCGGTCGCGGACGTGCTTGAGGAACGCGCGGTGGTTGGAGGGGCGGTACTTTCTGAAGTCCTTGAGGATGTCGGTCAAGGGGGTCTCGGGCTGGGTCCCACGTGTCAGAAGGGCGCTTATTCCAAGCAGGTGTTTGGGGGAGAGAGAGGGGGGGGGGGAAACTTACCATGGGGATCTGTAGGAAGTTGTCCATGGTCGGTATCATGGAGTCGTTGGCGCCCGACTCGCCGCGGAAAGACATCGGCTTGCCGTCGTTGATACCTTCATACACGACGCCGTTGGGGAACATGCTCTGGGAGGTGATCCCGAAGATGAAGGTGCGGAAGGTGGTGTAATCCAAAGGCTTGGACTTCATCCACATCGTCTCCATCTGCGACGGGATCAGCAAAAGTCATCGTCAAGCGGAGGAATCACAAGGTGGGACCTTGTTCACTCACCGTGGCGTTGATTTTCATCATGGCCCCGAGCATCTTGCGCATGGCATCGTTGAGTGCCTCGCGGCTCTTCTGGGCGGCATCGAGGGCCTCGACGACGCCGGAGACGAGCGGCCCGGAGTTCTTCACCATGTCGACGTGTACGAGAACGAAACCTGCCTCGGATGACTTGTGGTCCAGGCCATTCTCGAAGGCACGGATCAGACGGAGGTTATCGTACTCCATGCCCTTGGCTGGGTCTTCCAATCTGTAGTTGTAGAGGGCGTATGAGCCCGCATACTCCATGAAAGGAAGGAAGCCGGTTCTGCGTTCATGTTAGGGTCACGGAATAGAGGGATCACGGTGAGGAGTGAAATGAATGAAAACAAGTAGACATTGTTTGAAAACCAGAGGGGCCCGGTCAGCCGAATTGGGCATTCGACAGCAGTGCCAGAGAGCAGAAGGGAGGAGGTGCTGGAGAGTCGACGGTGATGCAGCGGACGTAACAATTGAGTAATGAAAAATCAACCAAAGAGTAGGAGAAAGTATAACCCGGTAAAAGCCAAGGAGAGTATAACGAGTACGACGAATGGGGAAGGCAGCCGATCCATATGACCACCTATTAGGTACGAGAGAAAAATGGCATGCACTCACAGCTCAGCAACCCTCGCCATCGGTCTAGCAATGACCGCAGGCAGAGTCTGCCGTCCCAAGCCGTACGGCTCACCCCTGAGGAATCTCTCGTGACAAGGCTCAAGGAGGTACGCCGACAGCAGAAAGGAGTAGTCACGGTAGAGAGCGTTCATCAGCGGCAGGTTGTCCTTGTACAGGTCGACGGCCCACGTCAGATCAGGGAAGCCGGCGTCGACGGCCGGCCCCAGTTTGTTCTGGGCAAGCAGGCCGGGCTCGCCCGACGCCGTCTTGACGGGCATGGCCTGCAGGATATCCTCGAGGGGCTGGAACTCTGCCGGCAGCTGGACGATGGGTTCGGCACGCGGCAGGAACCCACGGGGTTTGGAGACCATGAAGGCCTGGAGGGACTGGTCGTCCGGACGACAGTCGTCCAGGACCCCGAATTCCAAGGTAGGGGCATAGTCATCCTCAATGCCGACGGAGCCCATGGTGGACGGACGCTTGTGGTCGTGGTGTTGGAGTAATGCGCAAGGCGCGAGGGAAGACTGGTATCCAAAAAATCCTGGGGAAAAAAGGGGATTTGTGGAGGAAGCTGATGACTGCGACGTTGGGGGTGGTGGTGTCTGGTGAGCTCGTGCAAACCAGTTGTCGGGCGGGGCGCAGCCGCCGTTGATATAGATCGTGGCCGGAACCATTTCCGCGCCCAAGAAGCCATCGACGACGAAGACCGGAGATAGAGGCATTCATGGAACCCAGTCATGAGAACAGGCTCCAAGTGATAAGCCAGGGTCGTGATACAGCCCCATGGCCTCCAGATCCAGCTCAAGCCGTCTCATCGTATCGCGATACGAAGCTCGTCGTCGTCCATCGTGAGTTTTGGATGAAGCTGGTCATCGTGAGTGGCATCGCTCGATATACCCCAAGGGACAATCTCGTTCACAGGATAGCGAGTCGGAATCTTGGCGTATTCCAGATGCTCATACGTCTGCTGACAATTGCTTGTCAATTTCTCGGCTCTCTTTGGCTGGTTTCCCATCTTCTGGCGGTGGTGATGGGTTCTTTGAAGGAGCAAAGCGAGGTTGAATGCCGGGCGACGTGCAAGTCGGAAGGCGGCTAGACGGGTCGGGTCCACCCCGAATGCTACGTCTATTGCTTGGCGAGCCGAAAAAGAGGACCGAGACCGGGCACCGTGCAAGTACGAAATTCCGGCCAGGTTTAAACACCGGACTGCCCGGTGGAAACCCTCAAATTCAAACACACGCGGTTTGCTCCACCGCGTACGGCTCTTCAGCTGGGAGATCTTCTGATGAGATCCGGATGGTCGGATCTGCCCCTTTGCGGACCAGCTTGGCAGACACCTGCACCGGAGAAGGCCAATGTAGATCTTGGTATGCAAATTCGAAACGGGGATGGGCTTTGGTTGTTGCAATTGATGATGAAGGCATGTCATGCCTGCTGCTAACACTACGAGTTACAACGCCCTGTGTGTGCGCTCCGAAATGGCCACCTAGGTGTGGATGCATTCAGATGAGCCCCGTCATAGAATTCGCATCAGCAACCCTGGTACTTCTCCCAACCAGGCTTGATGCCACGAACCCGTGCAATGAGGAGATGTTCCAACTTCCTCGACAAACACCCCCCCGGGGGGGGGGGCTTGATTCCCTCATCCGCAATGTTACATATATAAAGCATTTTTTTTGCAATTGATGTCTACTTTCTCCTACCATTCCAGATTATCAATCACAAGGAATGCCACTGTGGCAGCAACTTCAAAGACTCATTGGCTTGGAGTCCACGCCCTTGCCATACTTCGACTGCCGTTGAATTCAAATCGAGCATCCTGTGACTCTTGACTTTAGCACTGCCCGAAAAACATTTTTCGAGAAATCAGCCTGACCCTCCTTACCTCAACACAAGCGTTTCATTGCATACTTAGGTGAATACGTATAATCAAGGTGAAAAAAGGCCTTGTGCGTTCAAGATCCTGAAAGGACATTGCAACAGTGCCTCAACATCTCTGAGAAGTTGGAGAGAGCTCCTCTGTAGGAAACCTTCCAGGGATAATCGGGTAGCTTTGAGAGTGTGAGATTGCACCAACGAAAGGATCCTGCAATGTGCGTCTGAGCGTTGGTCGCGCACCCAGCCGGCGTTCTCAAGACAACGAAGAATAAGTGGACGGAGCCTATATTCACCCACATCTCTCCAATAACAACCCTGCAGACCGCATTTTGCGGGTCACAAGCATTCTCAGGCAGCAGGCCTTCGAGGTCGCCGGCTGGTAAAGCTGCTGTCGATTCTCCGCCGGCTAGACCAGAGACAACTCGTCGGCCGAGGAACAGGCTCTCAAGACGCCCGTCCAGCCTGAAAGCGGAGCGCTCCCTTGAAATGCGAGGAGGCTGTTTGAGGTGAGCTCTGGGCACCTGTGTCTGGTGCCTGCAAGAGCGTTCTCTGCCGAGATCATGAATCGAGAACCACCAAGACTGCCGTCTTTGGATTTCGGTTGTGATTTCGGATTGAGTAGTGGGATCATCGATGCCCTCGCCAGGCAACTCGAGCCAGACGTGTGAAGAAAGCCAGACTCTGTAGTATACCCGTAGCTAGACAACAAGGTGGGCAGAACTCATTGCCAGACTTTTAGCACTTCACATAACATGGAAAACGATGGAAGCATACCCGCCGGTGCGTGAAGGGATGGATGCCGGCTGAGACAAGAGCATTGGTCTGCCAAATGAAGAACGGCCAGCGAGATCTCACGAAACCCACGGCTTCCCATCACGGGCTCTCGTCACAAAGAAACACTCGTTTCGTAGGCAGTGTCCTCTCGTGGCCGACTTGACCACCTGCATGCCCCCTTGGCCCAACTGTAGTCGCTTGGGTCGATAGCATGCCGCTGAGTGTGCCCTTTGGGTGGCGTGTTTGGTGGCGGCGAATTTACGCTCGAGCCTTCGAACACGATATGATCGCAACAAGCTGACATTCCGGCAATGAATGTCCAGCGCCCATTGCTGTATCCATAGCAAGGCATGAATCGCCGAAGCCAGCCGTGCTTGGTGCAATCGCCACTGGGTAGATTGCAATTACACAGACGCGAGGGCACCTTTACTGCCAAGGCAGAGCGATGAAAAGCCTGTGCTGTTGAGCAGGCAAAACGGTCCACGGAAGGAGACGTAATCTGCGACGAGGTGATGTTTTGGTGTCGCAAGTCTGGGTGCGTTGCGGATCTTTCCCAAGTGCCAAGTGCTAGTGTTCGCGTCTTTTCGTGTCCGCTCGTGTTTGAAACCAGCACAAATCGGGTTGCCTCGGGGCGTTGGCTCATTCCAACAGACAGGAGGCGGCAGGGTGATTTAGAGATTGCACGCGGCACCCTCCTGCCGCCTGGTTTCAGCTGCTGTACCGTGAAGAATCGGTTCTGGTCTGATGTGGTGTGGAAACACCGGGTCCTGTACGTTGCGCTGATGGTCCAAGGATGAAATGCGACTGAGCTTGTCCTCGGAAGCGCCTTGATGCTAAGAAGCAGCAGTGCATCGCCGAGGCAGACAAGTCTCGGAACAGGGCATGGCAGGGTGGAGTCTTGTTGATTCGTGCCGGCAGTTCTTGGTGGCTCGGGTGTCCGTACTTTTGCAGATGCGGGCTGGCGGATGGGATGGGATGGGATGGGGAGGACCATTTTTCGCCTCCGCTTTGGTGGTGATGCTGGTGCTGGTGCTGGTGCTGGTGCTGGTGCTTGTGCTGCCTGACTGCATAGACGGCACCGGCATCAATGCATTGCTCCAGGCCCCAGCCATCTATCTTGGCCCGTTCGGCAGAGGGGATGAAGGCGCGTCCCAGCTCGTCCTGCTGCTGCTGCCATGATGCAGCCCGGATTAGTGTGTTGGGAACAAGCGCCAAGGATTAGCTGCGCAGCCCCTTTTTCCTTGTTCTCCGACCATGCGAGGGCGTGTGGTCTATGATTACCTCCAGTGAACAAGCAGGCTGGCTGTGGCAGGTCATGGATGACGAGGGACGGGTGACGAATTCGATCAATGGGCTGCGGCGGGTATTCGGAGATTGAAGCCTGGCAGTGCCTGTGCAAATCGTCGCCCACTCTGATGGATGAGAATGAAACCTTGCGATGTGAGACCGGGAACGGTAGCACCTGCTTTGTCGCTTGCTAACGCGGAACGGCGGCAGGGCTGGTGCCGAGGCAGGGATCTGGCGATAGTGATGGTACCTCCCTCCCTCTGAGCTTAGGCACTTGCGGCAAATGGAAGAATTCTCAAGCAGTCCAACGGAACACCAAGCTCCAATTTGCCTGACTCTGATCTCACCGCATCCAAAAAATGGTGCATGACGAGGACGGGAGGTGAAAAAGACGCAGGTAGAATCCCAACGTGCGAGGAGAGAAGGGCTGAAATGCCTTCACCCCCTCCTCTCTCAACAATACAGAAGTACGAAGTTTTCCAAGTAAAGAAGACCTCGATAGACAATAAGCAAGGCGACAGAAATAGAAACGGCAGGTACAAAAGGTACAAGCCCAAAATGCCTGGACCCATATTACATAAGCCGCTAAGGCGCGAAGGGACCGCGGCTGCAGGTGAGAGCTCAAACAAGGTTGCTCGCCCCGGGCTGCGAAGTTCCCATTTCCTCCCAAGACCGTCCAGCACTCCCACCTCTGCGTGGGCGAGGGTGAAGGGAACAGACTGGGCTGGCCACCTCAGCCCAGCCCAGCACCAGCACAATGACTGAAGCGCGAGCGGCACCATCGAAACTCGATCGTTTCCCACCGCACCGGGCAATAAAACAGTCCCAGAGTGATGGATTCCTCCCACCATCACCGTCCCATCCCCTTTCCTTCATTCCCTTCGTCACCATCACCGCCCACCACCACACCATCACTATTTTCATCGCCGCCGTCGCCCAGCCATTTTCACTCTCACTGCCACCACGCTGCAAGCTGCAACGCCTGCACACCAGAACAGTCATCACCACTTCCACTACCAAATCTAAAATCCCAGCCGACCTAACCCGGGTCGCTGACTTTTCTGCATCGGCACCACGCAACACCAACCAACTCTCTTCACCTCCCAAGCTGATCAAGTGGATCGGTCTGCCTCAGCAGCCAACGCATCACCCAAGGCACTTACACACCTCCCGCCTTCTTGTCAAATTTACCGCAACCCCATCTCCTCGTCTTTGTCGTCGAACCCGGTCCAAGGGATCCATCTGCGCCCGTTCATCGGCGATACCTTCAGGATACAAACTTGACCTTCATTCACAATCTATCATCTTGACTTGACGACATCAAGCTCTCTCAACACAACCGAAGCGATGGCTCCCTCATCGAGCAAGAACGCCACGCCTGGCAAAGACAAGCAACGAAAGCCATCGGCCGCTAAAGACTCCAAGGTCCTGACCCTCAAGGTCAAGCCCGACCTGTTGCGAGCTATACTCGACCCTACGTCCCAAGCCGTCAAGGAGGACACTCCGGTGCAAGACGTCAAGGACTCGCCCGACGCTTCGACTCCTCAGCCACCTCCTACTGCTGCCTCAAATCCCGAGAACCCATCCGACTCTAGCCCAGCCACGCCTGCCAACGGTGATACTCCCGCCCCGGCTGCGATGGGACCTCCCGAGAAGAAGAAGGGCGTCAAGAGATCCGCTGCGGCTGCGAATGGTGATGGCCAGGCCAAGGTCCGCGGCAAGCCTGGTCCGAAGAAGAGGCAGCGCATGTAAGTACCATTTTGTACAGGGCCTCAAACCAACATGCATCCGTACTAACTACATTACAGGGAAGACGGCACCCTCGAGCCTGCTCGAGGAAATGCCCATCGACTTGGGCCCAAGGCGAACATGGGCGCCATCAACGCTGGCCTGCGCGCGCTCGACCGCTCCGGCAAGCCTTGCCGCCAGTGGAACAAGGGCGGCTTCCGCATCAAGACCTTCACCGGTGTCGAGTGGGAGATCAAGCGCTGGACTGCCCCTCCGAAGCCCCAGCCCGTCGAGGCCACGCCCGAGGAGACGCCCGCGTCCGGCGCTGTGTCTACCGCCGATAGCAGCAAGGAGAACAAGGAGAATGTCGACCAGCCGGGCAAGAGCGACAACAGCAATTCCGGTGGCGACGTCGAGATGCAGAGCATCCCCAGCGTCCAGGCCTCGTCACCGGCCCCCGTGCCCGTCGCGGCAGGTGCATAGAGTGCTACTCATCGATGATCAAACCCGACTTCTGTTGCGACACGATTCTCTTTTGTCTTGTTTCGAGGCGTATAATACAGCGGCGTTCAAGGCCCACGGAAAAGGCTTATCAGGGCTGAACCTCCATCGAGAGGTCAGGCTCAGGTCCCAAGGAAGATATCCATGTTCTCTCTGGTCATCACGGGAAGCTAAGGGCAAAAGGTTCCCAGATATGGACGGCGTTTACAGGTGGTCCGATGGCCATTCAGCCGCCATCGGAAGCGGCGTTCAGGTTCACCGTCTGTGTATTGGCCGCAAAGAGATTTGCGATAATGCCAGCGTTCAGTCTTTAGGAGATGCAGTTTTGAGCTATTACATGGGCATCAATCACTGCCATGATGTATTGACCTGAATAGAATCTGCGACAGATCCTCGCATTACTAGCTCCCCGATATGTTCTCCTGCTGTGCCGTGGAGAGAAGAGAAACAGGCTGCTTGACGCGGTTCCAAAACAAGGCGCGTCTGCGTGTGCTGGATTGATGATCCAGATGGGTGCTGTACACACTATTGAAAGAGGTATTGCCAGTGGTGCAGTAGCAGGCAAGCCCACTGGCTCGAAGAAGCATGAATGACTCAATGACATTCATGAACGATAGCATTGCCGCGCAGCGTATCTAGATCTTGCCTGGATCGACAGTGGGCGAGCTGCTAGTCTACTGCCGAGTCCGTCTGCCTTTGCATTCCAGCGATGCCTGATGCCATTTCCGTCTCAGATCCCACGAGTCTGCTACTCCGGAAAGATCTTAAGCAAGAGAAGTATTGGAAATTCCCCATTCTATTACCAAATCACTCGCCAGGATGTCAAGTGCTTCCATGATGTGTGATTGAAGTATATACAGTCGATGCTATAGTGATATCTCATCAAAACTCCATTTGTAGAACGAGATTGATACTTCACTTTTATTAGGTTGATACTTTCATCTGAAAGGCAAGCCCTCCACTCGGACTGCGGTGGTCGGAAGCTGATCTGGGGCCACTGCTCTGCCCATATGAACAGTTTGACTCGGGGAAGAGGGCCAGGCACAGCACAGCACAGCATAGGGACAGAGGCTTCAGCAAAGCATATATATCGCCTTGCAGAAGTGTTGCCAGACATATGAACCTCGCCCGACCTGTACAACCAGCAGAATCGATGCATTTTGAGAGCTAGATTTTCTGTGGCTGCGAGATTGGTTGGCTCGCGGCTACCAAAGTAATTAGAGGGGGAGGGTTCAGCTCGTCTCGTGGTTGTTGAGTTGTCGTAGAGATGCGGTGCTGAAACTGATCCCTCGACGCCCAACCCCTCTTGACATTAGCATTAGCAGCCCGTCTCTGGCCTAACAGTGCATGCTGCTGCGATGCACTGGACCTCGAGTAGATAACAGCGCTTCCAAGTTGGCCCGATACCCGTGGAAACCAGAGGCGTCAATGCATTTTCCCGCAGAGGGGGCGAATGCAGATGCAGAGCCATTGCGGTCACAGTGCTTCGTACAGCACTGATAACGACGGGGTCACCAGTGCTAGCCCCTTCTGGACCCCCGCTCCTCGTGACAACCCACTGATAGCAGCAGCTCCACCACTGCGACCCCGACTTTGACGTCTTCTGTCCACCAGATTCTCATATCCGGGTGGGCTGTTGTCGTACAACTATACGTTCCGTCCGAGAGGTCATTGTTGCCCAGACCCAGCCGAATCCGTTTGGTTTGGTTAGAAGCGGCTCGTTTCGGCGTCTCATCAAATGTCCTGATCGAAGCCAGGCCAGCCCAGGCCAGCCCAAACCCAGCCGGAGCCAAAAGCCAAAGGCACAGAGCGCAGCCAAGCAAGCCAGGCCCACGCAGCGGCAACAAGTGACGTGCCTCAACTGCAGGTGCACCTCATCCCACTCCCAAACTCCCAACTCCAATGTCCCATTCCCACTGCCAACTCCGACCCGCCGAGACGCAACAAGTGTACGCTTGAACACGCCCAACCCGCTACGGAGCTCCTATGTCGAGGACACGGTCTCGGACTCGTTGTTTCTCGAATGACTGATTGACCGACAGCCGAGAAGCTCCGCTGTCCAGCAGCGAACCGGCCTGCTTGCCTCTGCTCGCGAGGACCCCAAGCTTCGCCTACGAACCACCACCACCACCCCATCCGAATCACCCAGCCACCACCCTCTCTCGACTGACCTCTCGACCACATCCCGCACTTCGTTTGCTGCTAGAAACCTGCTCATACCCTAGACGACTATGAGCAATCCCTTTCGTA
The DNA here is from genome assembly GCA_026120015.1 of Dendrostoma leiphaemia. Taxonomy (NCBI): domain Eukaryota; kingdom Fungi; phylum Ascomycota; class Sordariomycetes; order Diaporthales; family Erythrogloeaceae; genus Dendrostoma; species Dendrostoma leiphaemia. Next base: position 71,740 of record JALRMF010000197.1, read on the forward strand.
ATACCTTCAACACGGTAAGATCCAATTATATTTATGACTCGAGCGAATCACATCCTACGTATGCACGAGTAGCCGCGTACAACTCGAGAGCGAGGAACGGAAGCACCAGCCGGACGGGCCCGACCTCCATCAACGACATATTGAACCCCCTCGAACCAGACTGGAACAGTCTCGAGGACCATTACCACCCGTCTGGCTCGGCAGCACGGCAGCAGCAGGACGAGCAGTCCGGAATCATGACGCAGAATGGCGCCAGCTTGGATGGTGCCGCCGGAGGAAACAACGGCTTCTACCCGACGTCAAGCCAACAGCTCCCCGAGTTCTCTCGAGCCTTTGAACACTTCATGACGCGAGCAACACTCGATACGCTACCAGAGACGTTCGGCGGAAGGGCAGACTCACTCCCCCTCGCCGGCGGAGCCAGCAGCACGCAGCACAGCTTCTTCAGACCGTCCTACCTCGAGGGCTCACACTACCTGGCACGGCTCGAGCAACAGGTCCGCCAGCGGGCTATATCACAGCGGGAGACCAACGGTGCGCAGGTGGCCAACGGGGGCGGGCTCAACCCCGCCGGCGCCGGCAAGCCGCCGGCGCCACAGTCCTACCACATGGGGATCGCCCGGGACGTGGTGGAGCGGTCGCCGGCACACGAGCACGCGGCGGACGACGACGCGGCCGCGATAGACCCGCTGCCGTCGCGGTGGGGGTCCGCCAAGGAGGACAAGGCGAACGGCCTCGAGGTGCTGTCCGACGGCCTCGAGGTGAAGTACACGGGCCCCAAGAACCCGAACGAGAGGGACCACGAGGCGTGTGCCATCCGCGCCGATCAACCCATGCCGGTGCAGTGTGGGCTATATTACTTCGAAGTGACGATACTGTCCAGAAAACATACAGAGTAGGTTCTTGGCCTTATTCCAGAAGGAGCGTGGGGAGGCGCATCGTATGCTCGAATATGGATTTTGGAGACATGTATCTGACTGGGAGGACTTTTAACTACAGCACCACCATCGGCATTGGCTTCTCGGGCAAGAACGTCGCGTTAACTCGGGCGCCCGGCTGGGAGAGCGAGTCCTGGGGCTATCACGGTGACGATGGTCACGTCTTTGCGGCACAGACCCAGGGCAGGCCCTACGGACCGACATTCTCCAGCGGCGACACCATAGGATGCGGTGTGAACTTTAGGACGAGTACCGCCTTCTACACCAAGAACGGACGATATCTAGGTGAGATGAGGAAGCTCGACCTGGGCTGGTCGACCAGCCCTTCGCTACTGCCGTATGCTGACATGACATCTTCCAGGCCAGGCCTTTGGGTCGATCAAGGGGAAGTTGTATCCCACCGTCGGGCTGAAGAAGACCGGGGAGCATGTTCGTGTCAATTTTGGACAAACACCGTTCATTTTCGACATTGATTCACTCATGAAGGCATGTTAAACTCCCCCACATTCATTTGATATCCATTTCCACTTTCATTTTATCCCATCATATGCCATCATGAGCTTTGGACGGCAGTTTCCTTGGTGGATTCACGCGGCCTTCGACGATCCGATTTGGCAGCAACATTACGGTCCGTCGCGAAGACAGAGTGCGCCAACGTCCACCGTAAGAGCTGTCACCTTGGATCACGATCAGCCCCAGCGGGCGCAGTCTCCACAACCTCCAAGATCCCGCTGGTGTATTGGCTGGGAAGTCAGACCTGAACCACTGTCGCCGTTGGGACCAGCGTCTCCACCTCCCTCCTCGTCGAGTTACGAAGCTCCTAGCTACTGGACCATGGATGACTTGATCGGACACATGGGTGGTCTATACTGGGCGAATCGGGGCTGGGTCGGCTTGCGTTGATCAAAGCGAAAGGGGCTTATACTGACTGTTCGTGCAGAAAGAGATACATCGCCTCGAGGAAGAGATATCAAGAGCCGACACGAGCAAACTTGCGCCACCACTCAATGAGACGGATCTCATTCAGCAATTGGTGTGTGACCCGGCAATTGACGTTACTCGGCACGGCTGACGGTGACCTAGGTCCTGCAATTTCTACAACACGATGGCTATGTGGAAACAGCGAGAGCTTTTGCTCAAGAAATCCAAACTGAAAAGCAGTCACTGTGTTTAGATCCCAACGTTGTGGTTCCCGGCATCGACATCCGGGATGACGAAGATGCCAACAACCGACAACGTGAGTTGAACCCGTCAAAAGAATTGCAAGTGGAGACATCTTACTCACCAGACCGCAGGAATCCGACGAGCGATATTGGAGGGCGACATCGACAAAGCGCTCAAGCATACGAACGCATACTACCCTCAGGTGCTAAAAGAGAACGAGCAGGTCTACTTCCGCCTGCGATGTCGCAAATTCATCGAGATGATCCGGCGAGAAGCAGAGACAAACCTCGTCGGTGGGGATAAGCGGAGCCACAACAATGGGCACAGCCACCCGCCACAGGGCGAGGACATGGAACTTGATGACGATATGGAAGACTTGGGCGCTCACGGAGACGGCGCTGGCTCTGGCGACCTCACCCAGGTCGCGCTCCAGTACGGCCAGTCCTTGCAGGCCGAATACTCTGGCGATAGTAGGAGCGAGGTCCGACAAGCGCTGGATGAGATCTTCAGCTTGATCGCCTATCAAAATCCGCTCAAGGAATCCAAAGTTGCACACCTGCTGGATCGCAAGGGCCGGGTTGCTGTTGCCGAAGAGCTCAACTCGGCAATATTACGTGAGTCGGAACCATTGTCACGATGGATGAATTGGAGACTTACACACAAGGCATATAGAATCTTTGGGCAAGTCCTCTCGCGCAGCTCTCGAGAACGTTTACGCACAGACGAGCGTCCTCCTCGACGACCTAGCAGAGAGCGGCGGCCCCGGTGCTTTCGTCACGATGAAGAGCATCATTGACGAGGTCGAGCCCAGCAACTCTGATTTCTAGCACATGGCGGGACAATAGAACATCTCGATCGCGTTGTGGTCTCGACGAAACAATTGTCAATCCCGACAAGATTTTGGCCCTGTGAATTGGATCATAACTACACCAGGCCGGGGTGACTTGATTGATTCTCTTGAGCACCATACTCTCGGAATGACCGTGTCAAAGCATATACCTCTTTTCGTCTCCTCATTCTTGTTGCTTTGCCGTTAATGCCGTTTTCCTCATACGTCGACCGGGTCTACAACAGACTCATCATGCGGGACGACTAAGCGCATAGCGACTACAGAATCGCGAGCTGCGACTTGGAGAAGTATGGAGTCTGCTGAAATCGTTTCCTCGACAGTTACTCCTATGCTACTTACTCTCTCGAGGTTGCACCATTCCATGGGGGCTCGGCGGTCGACGATTCATTGTGTCAGGTCTTCGCCATCTCGTCTTTCTATACACCACCAGCAACTCTACTCATTTACTTTTCCCTCTTCCGCAAGCACGCATTCATCGGTCGGTCGGGAAAGGCCCGGGTCGGTTCTGTTGTTTTAACCAAGGAGTAAATCTGGAATGGGTTGGAAGGAGGGCGGCATGGAGTTCTCCCCAGTTTTGATTTCCTTGACCCCTTGTTCTTCCTCTTCCTCTCGAACTCATGAATGGACGGGCGGGCGTACACAATTTGGTCCTCGCTCGTCGGATAGACAAATGTGGGCAGAACAAGGAGTAATTGAGGCCGATGATAGGCAGCGGGCGAGCAGGTGAGCAAAGCAAGCAAGCGAGGAGGCACACACACACACACACACGCACACACACACATGGAGTGGCACAGGCCGGGATGGAATGAGGGAACAGACAGACATGTCACATAGACGGTAGCGGTTCACAGGCTGCTCTACCTGCTGAGTAGCGAATCAATGGAAATACTGATATTGATTTACTTGATGAGCTGACATTCTCCAATGTGAAGCCGGGTCACACAAGCTGGTGGGGTGGTGGTCTTTTGCGCCCGAATCTGAGTGAAGTTGAGTTATACTTACTCACCCACGTGTTGGACCTGAAATCGACAGGGGAGGAGAAGAACATGCGCATGAGACTGAATCGCCACGCAAATGCTATGGATGAATTTTTCACCATGGCTATCACTCAGATGCTGGCATGGGTAGCTGGATGTAAGTGGCTTTGGTCACTACAATGTGGAATCTCTTTTGGTTTCTTGGGTATTTTCTACACATGCTGCTGCTACTGGAGGCAGTCTATCCATCCATCCAAGCGTGGTGGACCTGCTTCTTGCCCCGCGACGTCCTCTGAAGAGGGTCCGTTTTCCCGTTTTCCGGTTTGTTGAGAATGAGGTGGGAGAGGGTAGGTAGCATCTGAAAACCGGGCCCGATGTTCACGGCCGGTACGACGGGGTCGGAGTGCCGCACGTAGTGGCAAGCATCGTCGTTCATCCACTCACTGATGGCTGCTCCATCATGTATTCTTTCTCCCCCCCCCCCCTTCACATCAAAGGGTAGAGTGAGAAATCCTCAGCTTCCCGACGCAAGGCCGTCCCCCGCTCCCCCCTTCCGGTCGGCCCTTCCTGGATTGTGTCCTCACCAGTACGTATCCAGTATCCTCTCGGCGTGCGCAACCAGCCGCGGACACTCCCGCAAGAGGATCCGCCGCAGCATGTCGTCGCCCCACCGCACACCAGATGATGACGAGCAGCTGGTGCCTTCGTCGTCGCCGTGGTCCGTGCTGCTGTTGTACTCGTCGCCGTGCAGGATGAGATGGGTGTAGCTGAATACGCTCGCGTCGAAGAGCGTCGGGCCTGCGCTGTCGAAGAACCACCGCACTCTCCGCCGCTGCCCCACAAGACCCTCCTCTCGGCCCTCTTTTTCTTGTTCGTCCTCTTCCTCTTGTTCGTCTTCTCCTGACCGGTCGAGCAGGAGCGTCTCCAGCGCCGCAAAGGCCTTCCGCGCTTCGTCGTACACCTTGTCCGGGTCGACGGCCGTCCTGGCGCCGCCGCCCAGAAGAGCCCAGGCGAGCAGGTCGCCCCCCACGTTGCCCGACAGAGACCAGCCGCCGGCGGCGGCGGTGGTGGCGGCGGAGGGGCCCGCCTTTGCGACCTCGGCGCGGGCGGCGCTCCGGAGCTGCGAGAGGAGCGTGGTGCGGACGGCGGAGGACCGCGAGACCGGGTCGACGTAGAGGCGGCGCAGGAGGGCCTCGTTGGGGGGCGAGAGGTAGAGCGCGTACAGCCAGGCGTTGCGGACGGGCGTGTCGAGGAGGGCCTGGTAGGCCTGCTGCCGGTGGTGGCGCTGGTCTGGGGTCAGGGTCGTTGTTTGGGCTGTGCCTGTTGAGGGGAGAGAGCCATGTTGTCGTGCGTACGAGTCGAGACGCGACGACGGGGTGGGGAGGAGGTGTCGTGCGTCGAGGCGGTGTTCTGGGCCGGAGGCGAGGGCTGGTTGTAGGAAGGGGAGGGAGCCGGTAGGTGAGGCGTGGTTTGTGGAGGGGGCGAGGTTGTGTTGGATGCCGGCGAGGCGGAGGTAGGTCTGGTCGTTTCGCACATGTCAGTCGAGGCTATTCTTTTCCCCTTCTTCATGGGATTCTATTGTGAGCTGTATAGAAGGCTGAGGATTTAAGGCTCCCACCGGGGCGTGCACCGGAGACTCCGGCGCAACCCCCGGAACCTCGAACACGGGGCGGGCGGGAGCTAGCACCAGCCCACCCCTCCCCAGCCTTGCGGAACGGGGACGCGAGAACTGACCTGCCACTTCAGACACGAGGGATTGAAGCTTGGGCGGCCCCTCGCGGCGTCCTGCTCTGATGTGAAGACATGTAGTGTGGGTAGACTGCTTGGCGCAGGGGATCGGTACGGGAGCTCGTTCGGGGGGTAGGTGACGAGGGGCACCGAGTCGAAGAGGCGCTGGAGGGGCGCGGGGATAGGTGGGATCCAGCTCCTCGAGGGGTCTCTGCTGGAGCCAGAGCCGGGCCCAGGGCTGGGCTGTGAGGTGGGTTGGGCGGTGGTCATTGCATCGTTATGTCGCTTTCGGGCACTGAAGGGTTTCTGAGAGTTGCGGGGTGGGGAACAGGAGGTAGGTGGGTGGTGGTGTCGTTGAAAAAAAAAGAACAAAAAGAAACAAGTTGAAGAGTCGCGTAGCTCGCGGTGCAGGGGCGGGCAAGATCCGAATGGCAGGGTCTAGACCGCGTGAGGGTGGGAGGAGCCGTTGGGGCGTCGTGTCGCCAGGATGACTTGGGTTCAATTTGTGGGTTGTGGGATTGTGATAGGTTACGCAAGGCTGATAATAAAATGCAAGACTGACTGCCATGTGGCTGACTGACGTCGGCGAGGCTGGAATGGGATGGCTACGCAATGGTGGAGGTGGAGATTTGTGGAAGGGGGGGGGGGGCGGGTTCGGTTCGAGGTCGGTGCTTGGGGATGCCGGCCCGCCGAGGCATGCGGCGAGATTTTACCCGATTCCCCACTGGCACCCTGGAATAATCTTTTTTGGAATAACCATCTCTAGGATAATTCTGTTTGGAATGACCTCCTCTGGATCAATCATCGTTGAGATAATCTCTGCTAGGATCACCACTTTTACAATAATCAGCTTTGGGATAACGGGTTGAGCGTGGCGTTGTGGTAGACTTGCAGGTGGATGGGGAGCCCCTTGCAGGTCGCCCTACGCCTGTGCCATAACTATAGTCGTACCACAAAGTATAGCATTTTGTTTTACATAGTGTGACGTGTGTCGTCTGTCGTTCAGATGGGATGAGAGTTGTGTCGGACAGGATCTCCGCTGGAGAAATCGCACAGCATCTGGATTGTCTCGTCATGTATTCAATGTAAGTTTGCACGACCGACGAGACAGACAACAGTTATGTATGCTATGACCATAAGGCTGAGGAGCGCGGATTCTTTTGTGGTCTGGCAAAGGACACCCACCGTACATAGATTACTTACACAGTAGGCAAGATGGGCAGCCAGATGGTATCGTTACTCCGTCTTACATTGAACTTGTACAGTACATCGAGTATCCTCATATCGGGCATAGTAAAACTTACAAGCAAGCCAGTTCCACTGTGCTAGAAAAATCCTTTGACGGCCAACGTGGTGGTTTCATGCGAATTCAGGGTCCAACCAGGACTCGGTTCTGTTGCACCCATTGAAAACTGCACTCGGCCAAATATCCCTGAGACCCCGGCCCGCATCTCCTGATTTTCTTGCAAGAGGCGGTGATGGAAGAAGGGAAGAAGGGGGATAGAACGAAGAAAAAAAAAATAATGCGCCGAGGTAGAGCCTCTCCAGGGCAGGGTTTGGTCGACGAGAAAGCGGTCTTCCGAAAAGTCCCGCGATTTAATAGGCGCGGCTGCTGCGTGAGGTCTCTCTACCGTATCTCCCTAGGCGTTTCCTCCGACTTGATATTCTGAATGGATGCTGGACAGTACCGCACCACCGCACCGCACTACTGCACCGCGCCACTGCGCTGCACCACTGCGCAGCACTGCATGATGCCGTGCCTTTTCGTTGCCGTGCCGTGGTTAGCGCCCGCCTTATCGCTCACCTTGACAGCCTCAGCGTGTGCTACCCATGGACGAGATCGTGATGGGCGGCGCACAGAACGAAGCCGAAAGACTTCCCGCTTCTGGTTTGGACGCGCGCTCGTGGCTGTACTACTGTGTGCTCTGTTGGAGTAGTCGGTCGTTAGGGCCCCGATTAGCCGTCTTGGGCGAAGACGAAGAAGAAAAAAACACATGTGCTTTGCCGCTTCTTTGTAGTCATCTCGTGCCTCGGGACAATCCAGATGCTGGTCGCTTGCAGGTTGCCCGCCATCGCCATGTTTTATGACTTTGCCCACTCATCGGCGGTCTGGTCTCTCTATAACTAAGCAGTGCGCCTGATCGGCAAATGGCCCTCCCTTGCAGAAGGAAGAAAGAAAGAAAGGGGAAAAAATGTTAAGAGGGATGGGCTGATCCGATCGCAATCTACCGGCTGGAACTGGCCGACAGCGTTTCAATCAGATCTCATTCCTCGAATGATGCCCGTCGAGGAGCAAAATGCAGATGCAGAATGGATGCAGCTGCAGGCGTAGCTGCAGCACAATGAACGAAATGCCGGGGGGTAAATGTACATGCTGTGGGGCATTCGGTGCTAACTCGGCAAACAAAAGCTACTTGCTAATGCGGGGCCCCACAAGTCTGTGTGTCGCCTGTTCCCCCACCTAAATCGCCCAGCACGGCTATTGGCCCCGTCAGTCCGTTGTACTCTCTGTTAGGCTCTGGGCCCTTGCCCGGGTATTCCGGTACATGTGCCCCTGGCTATGACTTCAGCAAGGTACTTTTAGTCAATCGAGTGGAAAAGCCAAAATTCAGCGCGGGCAGGACACTCGGGAGAGCAATGCGAACGCACGACTTGGCTCCAACTACTACTGCCAGAACAGGCGTCAGCTGCCTTGCAGATGCCGCCCTGTTTCTGGTGAGGGACTGCAGCCGATCAAGACAAGACCACACAAGATAAGAAGCTTGGACAGAGGTGGGAAGAGATGACGATAGCAAGGAACAGATTGACTCGAGCAACAACAACATCATAGTCACCAGGCTGGTTATCCATCTTCGGGGTGGGGGCTCCACTCTGCATTCTTCTCGCGGCCTCGCCTTTTGGCTCTCCCACAGCACAGTATCGAAAGCGACGGCCGCTCAGGTTGGTCAGTCAGTCAGTCAGTCAGTCAGTCAGGTTTGGGGGTCCCGTACCGAATCGTCCGACTCGTCTCGACGGCCAGCAGGGACCTCTGGAAACAGCACCGGGAGCATTGGATCAACATCAACCCCCCCACATTACCTGCTCGGAGGAATACCGATACTCTCTTTTCTTCATCTCATTCATCCCTTTGCCGTGAAAAGGCAATCGTCTCGCTTCCCCCCGTGCCCTCGAGGTCCCCAGCAGTTTTTGTCCCGTCTTCTGCCCCCAGATCCAGATCCAGCTCTCCAAACTTTTGCAACCACCAGGTACAGCACATACTCCATAGTACCACTACTACGTACCTACCATCTATTGGCGCCAAACTCCAAATAACCCATTACTTCAGCCCACGCCGCTACTGCCTGCGCATACCACCACTACATACACCACGCTACACTTATCATCCCTTCCGCGGCTTCGCGTGCTTGCCTTTGTCTTCTTCTCTTATTACACCTTCTCCACCTCGCCTCATCGACCGACCTCCCTTTCACCATCTGCCGTCGCCATCACCTTTCGCGACCCAACTAGAGCCGCGTCATCGTCGTCATCCGCAGCAGACGCCCCGTCCTCAGTTTTCGGACTCGCTACGACATCGTCTCGCCAGCCTGCAGCCTTGTTGCGAAAGGCTTACGCACTCGCAGCCTGCGCAACGCTCACGCTCACGCTCACGCACCCTCGCAGTCGACTTGGACGGCTTACGTTGAGAACGAGTTTTTCCCTTTCGGGAAACCATTCTTCGTGCTCTTCAGGCCACCATTCATACTGCTGCCGACGTGGTCGACATCGTTTCGAACGACACCATCCTCGTCCCCTCGATTGCTCCCTGAGGGTACCAGAATCAACCCACCCACCCCAAAAATGGACGCCCCACTGTCCTCACCAACCCACAAGCAGGCACAGCCCGCCACACACTGGCCACAGCCTCCACAGACCAACGCCTTCGTCGCGGTCCCTCCCAAGCCTCGAGACCAGGAGACCCCCTCGACCGATGCGTTCCTCAAGGACTTCACGCTCGTCGCCGAGGCCGCCAAGCGGGCGCAGATGGCGGTGATGATCCGAGACCTCGAGAACGTCGGCCTGTCATAAAAGGAGAGCCAGCACCTTCGGCTGCTGGGGTTGTGACAACTACCATAATGCACGACAGACTCTTGTCAAGAGAGACAGGTGTTTGGTGGTTTGGGACCGGTGGTGCAATTCCACATGCGATGGCGGGACCCTTGGGTTTCGCCCGGACTAGCGCAGTCCGCCCGCGCATCCGCTTCACATGCTTGATGAGACGACAGCGAGTCTTTTTGTTTTGAACTTTTACTTGGCCCTGCATTTTGCGCATCACCCAACAAGAAGCTCGACAGCCCAGCCGAGGCACGCTTTTCAACAACTCCCGACTCTTTCTCCCTGAACGGCGTGCGTCCACGGCAAATTCCAACAAGTTTCGGCCCGGGCTGTCGATGGCTCTCGAGGGGGTCCCCTGTTCGACGTCTCCATTCCCTCGATCGCACACGACGCAACAACCGACCGACGTTCGATTCGCTTTCTGCCCGTCGCTTCTCTTATGCCGGACGGTGCAAGGCCTCTACCCAATGTCAAAGATTTCTGCTGCTGAGGAAGGCGAGGTGGACCGAGGCGAGCAAGCACACGCAGTCTACGATTACATACTTAAACTCCAAAATCGCATCAGGGGCGGAACCAGACGACAGCATATTTAGGATGGATTACAGGCAGGCGCAAGGAGTTAGATCGAGGTTCCTCGAATGATATCCCTCCTCACATCATGTTCTACACCCTATATTGGGGATTTTCATATTTTGTCTTGTTTACACGTGGTACTGGGACTGTCAGTTTCTTGGTTGTTGAGACAAGAGCTTCAATAGAGCGGGGACGGATGAACAGGCTATCCTCGGCTACAAGTAGAGACGGGTGCTTTCAAGACGTCGGTCTTCATTTACAAGACTCCATTTAGACCAGAACGGGCCGGGGGAAGAAAGCGCGCGGGGAGGGGGGGAGGGGGTTCATCCAGGCCGAGCGAGAGCCTGTGAGGTTGGTTGACCAAGAGGGTGATGATGGGAACCCTTCTGTAGTACCACACCAGTGTGTTTACCGTCAAGTATTAATGAAAAGCCAATTTTGAAAAACTGTCCGGCTGTGCTTTCCTTCCAGCACGTATGATTTTTATTTTTTATTTTTTATGTTGGGCGCTCGGGATTCCCCCATTTGCAGCGCCTCCCTTGAAACGCGGCGTGGGGTGGGCTTAGTGGGTGGTGGCTTCGGTGTCAACCAATTCCACCGGTGCAGATGCGACGCCATTGGCAATGCGATGGTTCATGCCTGTGCTGCTTTTCTCCTTGTTCATGATCTATACGGCGCAGTTCAAGAGAAGAGCGCGTGCGATCTCTACGACCGATGATGATGATGTCCGAGCAAGGCTTGAGGAGAGATATAGCTCAAGTGACGGTGGGCTCCTGGCCACGGGGCCCAGCAGGTCCGGCGTTTGTGGCACATGTAAGGAGGGGGGAGGGGGTGGGAGGATATGAGTTCTCGAGGAACGAACCACCGAGGAACAGGCGACTGGGCATGACGATCTTGTCACATGTGTATATGCGGGATCATTCAGTGTGGGAGATTTTTTCTTCTTCTTCAAGTTTTCTTGGCGGATTTCTGCTATTGCTATGCATGATATTAATACCAGTGGGCTGGCTTTCGGTGGTTCGGCGCCCGACTGTACGTGTACAATTCCGGCTCGGGCGCACACAGGGCGAGGTAGCTTTGGGCATGACTCCTGCGAGTCGGTGTTGCCTGGATATATGCCACCATCCCTCTGCCCTCTGCCGGAGGTCATCACAGCTTGGACAGCAGATGTGTGCCTCCGTCCAGGGCGAGTGTTGCGCCGTTCACGAACGCACTGTAACGAACCGGAAGGCATGTCAGCCGCCAAGGTCGCTCGCCTGTGCCCACCCATGCAACCTGAGAATCCAGGCCCGCCTCTAGAGTGGTGGAGACGGGTACATGATGAGATCGACGGGAAGTCGAGAAGAGGAAAAGAAAACTCACCCTGCCCGCCCACACAAGAACAGACATGCTCCCGCGGCGTCCTGGGGTGTCCCGATCCGACCCGTTGGATTGGCTTCGGCGATCTCGTCGCCTGCGGTCTCGAGCACCGTCTTCATCATCTTGCTTGGGAACGGCCCACAGGCGAGTGTGTTCCTAAAGAAACCTCCGGGGTCAGCTCTGACATTGATTTAAAAAAATAAAATAAACAAAAAAAGAGCCAAGCAAGCGAGGAGATGGTTGGAGGGGGGGGGTCGGGGGTGGCGGCAAAGAAAGGCAGGCTTTCCCCTCCCGAGAGAGGAAAGAAACAAGCAGAACCTTACACATTAATGCCCCTCGGCCCCAACGCGACGGCCGTCGTCCTCGTCAGGTGGTGCAGCCCCGCCTTGCTCGCGCTGTACGCATAGTTCTCGAGGCTCGGGACCCGCAGGGCGTCGATGCTGCCGATATTGATGACGCGCGCGGGGTCGCCGCCCTGCCGATGCGCTCCCGCCTTCTCGAGGAGCGGCGTGAGCAGCTGCGCTGGAGGACTCTTAGCTTTGCGGGAAACGGGAGCACAAGGCAACTTTTTTTTTTGGAAATCCGTGACAGTTAGGAAAGGGGTGGGGGGGGGGTGGCCTACTGAGGGTGAAGACGCGCTGTAGGTTCAGCGTGAGCAGCTTGGTCCAGGCGGCGTCCGGGTGCGTGTCGAAGGACTCGCCCCAGGCGGCGCCCGAGTTGTTGACCAGGACGTGCAGGCCGCCGTCGCCCTCGCGCCGGTTCAGCTCGGCGGCGAGGGCGGTGCAGGCCTCGAGGGATTGGAGGTCGGCGGGGAGGGCGATGGCGCTGCCTCCGGAGGGCTTGCCTGGAGAGGGGAAAGAAGAGGGCGGATGTTAGTGAGATGGATGCCCCGGGGAAATAGAGTGAGTGAGGTCTTGTTTCTTTCCAGCTAAAACTCCGTTGCTGTCCACTCTGGCTTTTGTTTGGGGGAGGGGGGGCGGGGGTAAGGTGGCTCCGGGACTGTCTGGCGGCAAAGGAGCTTGAGGGATCGAGACTCTGACGTATCTGACGGTGTTCATCGAATGTGGAAGCGGGGAGAGGGCAGGAGTGGTGGTCAGATGAGGCCCCGAGAGTCAGTGAGAAGCCACAGCCGCCACGATAAGAGAGTCAGAAGCCAAAGACTTCCTTCCGGAGTTGCACAGGGGCAACATGCCGAGAAACTCCGACCGGTGCCCGACTCTGGTGGTGGTGAGAAGCCAAAGCTTGGACGAACAGTCAGGGCCGAGGCCTTTGACGACCACAGAGAGGGATCACACGGTCAGAGCCAATCTTGACCAACCCGTCCCCCTTCAAACTCCGGGAATGGATCAGTGGTGGGAGGATGGACAGGACGGGCTCCGTTTGCTTCTTCTAAATGTACGTACCCAGGGCAGTGAGCTCCGCGGCGGCCTTCTCGCAGGCCTTGCCGTCTCGAGACGATATATAGACCTTGGCGCCGTTGGCAACGAAGCCCTCTGATATCATACGGCCGATGCCCTTGGCTCCGCCTGTCACGAGGACGACCTTGCCCTGTGTGTACGGAACAAGTCGTCGGTCATTAGCCAGCAGCCCAGAACACAGGGAGGTGGAGGCGTGGGGAATGTCACGCGTGACACGGCTATGAGGTAGCGGGCAGAGATCGTTGCCTTTGGGCCATCGTGAGGAACGAGTGAGACGACGCGTGGGTCTGGCGTGTCCCTGCCATATCTCAAGCAACCTGCTCGGCATTGGGATTTATTTTCTGGGTTTCGCTTACCTTGACGTTGAAGAGTGAGTTCACATCCATAGCTTTTGAGTGAAGATTGACTGAGAACAGACCCCGGTATCGTGAGAGTTTCAACGTGCAATGCAAAAGAATTGAGAGAACATGCCACGGTGCTGGAAAATGATGTACGGTAGTGCTGATGAGCCATGTGGCCCCCTTGAACACCGTCGTTCGTGACCTCGGGAGCCGAGGTTCAACGAGAGCCGCATCTGCAGCAAACCGCGGCGCGGGATGACCCGCTCTGGTCTGCATGGCCAAAAAATAACCCCCCCCCCCTCGGGCCCCGCCCGCCTTCGTAGCTCTATTCGAACAGGGTACTTATTTAGTTAAAATGGTACGGGGCGGACCAGAGTCCTGAGGAATAAAATCAAGGTCTCACACATGGCCAAATGAAACTCTGGATGTGGCATTCCTTGTGGACGGTCATCGTGAACATTGAATTGTTCAAGCCTTTTGAAACTTGAAGTTCATTGTCTTCCTGAGCACCCGTAAAGGTGTCAGAGTTGCATCATACCTATTGGACGTGACTTCCCACAACAGTTGGCCTTATTGTTTGTCGCGAGGATAAGTCGAAGCCTCGTCATTTTACTGCTAGCTTTGGTTAAAATAAGAGCTTTTTTGTTCCCCCCCCCCTTTTTTTTTTCTTCTTCTTTCTTTGAAGAGCTTCTTGGTACTGCAGGCTCAACATCTTATATGTGGATAATGCGGCGGTGAAACTCCAGTCTAAAGTACCTATTGATCAATCGGAAAATCGCCGGAGGTTTCCTGGAATCCTCGGCTGAGTCATAAGCAGCTTTCTTGATAGGCGAAGTGACAGGAATCCTGAAGGCCAGTCAATGGTCCTCGAATTCTCGATTGGTCGAGCAGTACCTCAATACACTTTCCAACCCAACCGCATAGGCATATATGCAAGTGTATGACTACATTCGGATCGGTTCATCACCTCCGAATGTCAGACTCCGGGCAGTTGACATGTTGGTCAGGAAGACAACTCCTCTGCCCCAATGAACTGTGAAATATTCACGATTACCTAGGTAGTACCCCATGTTCATCTGGGAGCATCATGTCTATCATATCTGCCCAAACTAGTGCATGCGATATTAGCTTCATTATCTTTGCAGGCACTTCTCAACGTGCTGTGCTGATCACGCCCAGGGTAGGATGCTGTTCTCATGTATTGAAAATGGAATCAACACGGCTTTGAGGCTCTTGAAAACATCGATGATTCAAGGCTCTGTCATCCAGTGTGACATCTGTTCCACGAAAGGTCGATGAATCCCTGAGCCCAGACTGATGGGCGGCTTAATTGCCCTCTCGTATGGCATGGATTCAGGTATAACTGTCTTGAAATTGCACCATTGAAAGAACTGTGACATGGCCCCATAGTTCAGTTAAAGCATTCAACAGCTTAGTGCCTAGGTAATTTGGCTGCGTTTAAGACCCGATACATGCAAGCCACTACTACATCTCTGATATGCTCACAGAGCTATCACGTGGCAGGTTGGATGGGCACATTCGCTGAGGAGGGGAAGCTCGTGTGACAAAGGATGGGGATGACAAGTTACAAAGAGCGGGGGAGCTCATCTAGGCTTTGATAACAGGTTTTTCGAGTGTCACAGCATGTACCGCAGTTGGGCAAGTTTGCTTCTCGAGGGTGTATCTCATAGGCCTCGCCGATGGGCAGGCCATGAAGTCACCTGCAGCCACATTAAATCCCAAGTCAGTTGGAACTTGCAGTCGCTGCCCCAGAACCTGTCAGTAATACCTCTCAGCTCGATCTTGTCTCTAGCTGTTGTTGAAACACACGATACGCCAGACACTGACAAATGTCGGCGTTTACTCGCCAGTGTTGCCTGCCTCACAGCTTACATCAACCATATTCGCTATCGTGGAACAATCTCCGCAGTTCATGATGGATCCTCTTTCTGCCATCGGTCTCGTTTCGAGTGTCATCACGTTCATCGACTTTGCATATGAGATCAAAGCAGCTGCGAAAGAGGTTCATGCGTCGGCTACGGGCACGACAACGGCCAACGACCACATCGAGTTCCTGAGCGTACGTATGGGTGCTGTGGCAACAGAGTTGGCAGCCGCAAAGTTCCGACGAGGAGACATGTCCAACGATGAAAGACGGCTGGTCGACCTCGCTGACGAGTGTCTTGGGCTCTCGGACGACCTCCAGAAGCTCCTGTACAAGTTGAAAGCCAAGAACCCAAGGTCGAAGCGGCAGGTCTTGAGTGCTCTCGTGCAGAATCTCAGGACCAAGGACGAGAAACGGAACCTGGACGCCAGACTGGACCAGTGCCGCCAGCAACTGCATCTCCAGCTGTCTCACACAACGAGGTTAGTTTTGGGGCTTGTGGAAATATATGTTTGCCTTGTACAGTTCACTCACTTCTTATCGTGCTACAGACTCGAAGTTCTGTGCCGGTTGAGCGAGATCGCTCAGACTGGAAGATGCTACGAACAAGAGCTGCGGTCGCTCAATCAGCAGTTCTCAACATTACAGAATGCGGCGGACGGCATGAAACCACACTCGAAACTCCGGAATGAAGCACGCACTGTTCTTCATCTGTCTGATCAGGCTCTCTCCAAAGTTCTGCAGAACACCATTTTAGAAGCTCTTCGATTCGAAACGATGGACAGCCGTTTTGACGACATCGAGGAAGCCCACGCCAAAACCTTCAAGTGGCTTTTGGAGGACATCACTTCGAGCCCACCGAGAATACCAGCCCTAGACATGAACGATCCATGGTATACCAGCATATCTCGTCATCTTGAGGAAGAGGTTCCTCTACGGCATGAGATTCAGAAGGATTTCACTAACTGGCTTTCAAGTGGGAAGGGGATCTTTCACATCTCCGGAAAGCCAGGGGCGGGCAAGTCAACCCTGATGAAGTATCTTGCAGAAAGTGACGAGGTGAAATCGTACCTGAATGCCTGGGCGGGTGGTAGGCAACTTGTCTTTGCCTCATTCTTCTTCTGGAGGCACGGAACGGGTTTCCAAAAATCACTGAAGGGGCTGTTACGATCACTTCTGCATTCTGTTCTGAACCAACAACCGAATCTTGCACGGATGGTGTTCCCGGCCCAATGGAAGGCATCAAGTGACAGGCCGGGGACGCCTATACATTTCCGCCAGTCCGATATCCAAAAGGCATTCATAAGCCTCATGAAGATGCCAGAGGTTGATCTCAAGCACAGATTCGCGTTCTTTATCGACGGACTCGACGAATTCCAAGAGCACGACGATACACTCATCAAGACCTTGTCCGAATGGGCTCATTCGGGTCTTGAAAATGTCAAGATTTGTGTTTCCAGCCGAGAACTACCTATATTCCAACAACGGTTCTCGAATTGTCCAAGATTTCGACTACACGAGGTTACCCGCCATGACATGTCCCTTCTTGTCTACGACACGCTGCGAGAAAATGAAGATGTCAGATCGTCGTATAACCCTCAAGACGTGGTGGATCTGGGTCAATCGCTTGTTCTGAGAGCAGAAGGCATCTTCCTCTGGGTATCCCTGGCGTTGAGACTTGTGGAGCGGGGACTTGTCCAAGAAGACAGCATCCAAGACCTCAGACGCTCCATCAACGTGCTCCCACGTGGACTCGAGGAATTATTTCAAGTCATCTTCGACTCCATCCGAACAGAATTGGATCTCGCTAAGCGTCGAAAAGCCATGAGATTTCTTGCTCTTGCTGTAGATGAGCTTGCGTTACCCATATGTGGCCGGCAATTATTTCTATTGCATCTTTCTTTTCTGGATGACTATGATCGCAATGCACACTTTGCGAGCCATATACGTGGTGCTCTTACTGCCACAGAGATTACCATGCGTTTGTCTCGATGCCAGAAGCAGCTCGCTGGTAGTTGCAGGGGATTTCTCAGCATCAGACCCTCTATTGGGTGCTCATCGAATGATCTCTCTAGGAAAGAAAACGTTGGACTGGCCCATCGGTCACTTATCGACTTCTTCCAGCGTGCTGACGTCCAAACGTGCGTTGAAGAGCACACCAAAGGCTTTGATAAGCTTCAATTTTACTGTCAATCGCTCATTGCCGAACTGGAAGTCTGGACCCCCAGCCAAAGTTTGAGTAAGTGGTCTTACTGATATCTTGCTAGGGAAGCAATCCTGCTCACAAATTTACTTATGTTTTAGTCTGCAATTCAGCTGCCCATGTCGTACAATATGACGGCTCGGGAACACCAATACGCGCGCTGAACCACGGACATTGGTACATCTCATATTACGCATACACGGAGCCATCGCTGGGAGGTAGATCATCCTTCATGGCATCAGACTTGTCACGCCTTATCATACTCTATTACTACATTCAGGACCCGGCGACGACGACTCTTTTTTCGACTTTACGCCAGTTGAAGCAATTCGCAGACGCCGCGTCTCTGAACGCCGAGACGAAGTCCACTTGGCCATTCGAAGCAGGGTTCGTTAATTATTGGCAGCCGGGGATCGACACTTTCTATCAGGACTATTTCGTTGAATGTACTCCATCAGACTGGGTTAATCTACGGGCGCTAGAGTTTGGCCTACACGATTTTTGGTCTGCAGACTTTGATAATGTTCTCCGAGAGGCCAGTTTACAGCTCATCGGAACATCGATTGTGAAATGTTGGTTAGACGATATAGGGGGAAGCCGATATCCCAAGCCGCCCTTCGATAGACTGCTCCGAAGCATGGCAACTTGTCTCGCAGATGGGACATCAGCGAATTCGCTCCTGCCGGTCATGACAACTGGTGGTCCCATTAGCGTTTGGCAGCATCTGATATGGGCCAACATTACCGCAACAAGGCCGAACGCATCCCCCGCGCCGGTATGGTTGCTCTTTCTCCTCTCTGGGGCTGACGATGATTTCTCGCTCGGCTTCGAGCAGTCCTGCAACTTCAGTGAAGTTGACAGAAGTGAGAAGTTGGTCGCAATCACGGGCTATTGGGGTCCGAGCAAACGCCAGGTCCATTCACCAGTATATATCTGTGGAGACCATGGTGGAGTATTGGATTTGGCTAAACTATGGAAATAAACTGTGAGGCATATTAGGAAAGAAAAGCGAGGTTTTAACAGACCGTTTAAAACGTGAATTAATATTATTCTATAAAGTATATATATATAAAGTTAAAAGGTATGCTTTATTTATAAGCTTTTACAGCGCTATTTATAATGCTAGTTTTAGCAGAGTTAAAGTTATAAGTATATAATTTCTATATACCCCCTAGCTATAAGTTAGCTGCAAAAAAACTACCCCCTACTTAACTTTCTTTTTTCTACCCTATATTTAACTTTTTATTACTAATTTTACCTATATGTTGCCTAAGTTTTTTTAAGCTTTTTAACGATAGCTAATAAGCCTAAGAATAATCTTATAAACTTTTCTTAGCCTTTTAGCAATATTTAAATGCCTTTTACTTATTTATACGCTTATTAAAAAGAATTTATTAAAAGTATTTATAAGCGTTTTTCTTACAAGTATAATAAAATTTGCGCTTAATTAAGCGCTAAATAAGATACTTTTAATATTTTATCTATTTTTTTTACTATTAGTAAGTATTTTTTTTTATTTACAATAAAAAAGTTGCTAATATTAATATATTTAAAGTTAACTCTTTACTACTTATTTCTAGCAATAAAGATAATTAAAATAACTTTATTAAAGCTTTTATTAACATTTTTAATAATATTAAAAATAGTTTTAAGCTTGCTATTAATAA
>JALRMF010000198.1:0-90876 GCA_026120015.1 Dendrostoma leiphaemia
ATCTATTTATTATAAAATAATGCTAAATATTCTAATATAATATATATACTTTAATAAGGATAAGCGTAAATATATAAAATTATGCTAAGTATTGCTAGCGAGTTATTGCTAATCTTATTTATTATAAAATTGCAATAGAGAGTATTATGTTAATCATTATTAAAGATAATATAATAGTAGGAATATAATTATTTAATATATATAACTTTGCTAAAGATAGTTGCCTTTGTGATTAGCGCGTTTTTATCCTTAACGTTTATAATAGCGTTAATATTCTTTATAGCTTACGTAGAACAATTGCCCAGCCTAGCCAAGGCCTATAATCCTATTAAATTCTTAATAATAACTGCTTAAGAGATATTTTTAAGGATAATGCTATAAAAGAAAAAAAGGCTATAAGCATAAACAAAAAATCTATGCTTAGTAATAACATTTTAAAACTAGTCTTTTTTCTATTATTCTATTATGCTTTTATCGCTTATAATAACGTTAATATTAATATACTTTAAAGCGCTGCTTTATAAAGGCTTATTAAGGTAAATAGTTAGATTAATTTTAACGTTATACCAACGCAAATTAGTATATTTAGTAGAGGTTAAGGCAATAATAGCATTATTATTATAATCCTCATTAAACTATTTATTTGCAGTTAAAAAGGCTAAATAACCAATAAATATACATTTGTTAAAAAGGTATTTTATAAAAAAAGTTAAAAAAAAGGTAAAGCGGCTGCGTTTAAAGCGTAGCAGCAAATTCTACCATTAAGCGCCTATAATTTAGCCGCTATAAAACAATACACTGCGCACAGCTTTTAAAACTGGTTCTTTGCTATGCTAAGCAGCGTTATTTATTAATAAGCTATAATATTTATTTATTAACATACAGGCTTATAAAACAAATTAGCTAAGGTTAAAGTTAATATATAGTATTAAAAGTAGGGGTTATATAATCTTATTACTTATAATAAGATAACTATGCTAGGACTTATAAAAATAATACTTTAAAAAGCTATAAACTATAATCTTTTAGCTGCTAATGCTATACTTAACCTTAGATTATATTTTATAAAAAGCTAAATCTAATTGCATATTATAGTAAATATTATTATTATTAGTAAATATATTAAAATATTGTTTAAAGCAATTAAGCGCATTTTATAAGCAAATATTATAATTAACTTAGGCAATGCCTTTATTAAAGTATAAAAAATAAAAATAATTACTATCTTTAGTCTTATATACTTAAAGCAGCAAATTGCTTAGGCAATAATAATTAAGGGTTTTAAACGTTATCTTATCTAATTAAAAGAAAGTAAAATTTAAAAAATGCTTATATACGCTTATATTTGCAATTATAAATAAGGTTAGGTTTAAAAAAAAAATATAAAATAAAAGAGTATAATATTAAAGGCAAAATTATATAGGGTAATAAAGGTTTAATTAAGTTGCTTTATTTGTAAAAAAGAAAATAAAGTAATTATGTAAAGGTAAAAGGTTTAAGTATAATTTAAAGTTTGCGTTTTTATAAGGTTAGTAAATGGTTTAAGGTTTAAAAAAAAGATAGGGATTAGGTTTTGATTTGCAGCGAAAGGTTAATAGCATGCTTAAAAATTTGCTAATTGCCCCGCTAAAAAAAAAACAGCAGGCAATAGCTTTTTCGCTCGTTTAAATAATAGTAAAAATTAATATTATTATTAGAAAAATCTTAGTATTTTAAAGTAAAGGATATTAAAAAAAAAATAAAAAAGTTTGCTAAATTTGCTCGCAGTGTTTTTAGCCAGGCTAATAATATTAAATCTATTTTATTAAAGTTAAAGCTACTCTTTATATATAATAATACTATTAAGATTTAGAATAATGGCTAAGATAGTGTTTCTAGCGGTACTTTTAAACAAGTTTAGAAACGTCTTAAATCAAAGAGTTGTGTGCTTTTTACGTAATGCCTTTATAACCTAGCTATTTAACCTTATAATAAAGCGTTTTATGAATCTCTTTTAGTTTCTTTATTTAAGCATAATTTATGATTTTATTAATAATAAATTTTTTAACGTTATCTTTAGTAAGCAGGCTAAAGCTAGGTTATATGGCTGCGGCTTGCTCTTTAAACGTAAAAGTAAAGTGTTTGATAGAGATATTAAGATTTTATCTAAGTTAAGTAGGTAGATTAACTTAATATTTAAGTTTGCTAATTTTTTTAAGAATATAAAATAGTTTTATTTTATAAAATATAAGCTTAGTTTAATAATTTAAATAATATCTACAGGCGCTTAGCTTAGTAAGTTAAATATAAACATAGTTATTTTTTTATAGTATTAAAAGCTTAATATAGTAATTATTATAATAGATTTTCATTTTTGCTTAAGCTATCTAAATAAACTCAGCGGCCTCTTTGCGTGCTATTTAACGTTAATAAGCAAAGCCTTGCAGAGAGATGGCGCTAAAGATAAGCAGGTTAAAGTTGCAAAGTTAGCGACTATATAAGATAATAAAAAAAACCTATCTAATAAAAGCAAAGCAAAAGATATTTATAATAAAAAAAATATAAGAGAGATTATCTTCTTATAGGCAGGGATTATATAGGGCTTTTATTGCTGTAATTAAGGCAATTATTATTATCTAAACTATTTTCTTAGCTTAGCTATTAGCAAAAGGATAATACGCAGTAGTTATATAAATTTGCATATTAATGGCTTTGCAAAGTTTTACTCAAAGTTTGCTAGTAAACTTTGCGTCTATATCTAATATAAATATATTAGAAAAACCCTATATAGAATATATACATTTAATATAAGCCCTTGCCTATTATTCGCTTATTTAAATAACTTTGCCTAATAATTTAATTATAAACTTTGACGTTTTATAAGTTGCAATTAAAATAAAGTTGTTGCTTTTAAAAAAGAAAGGTAAGCTGACAATAAAGTCTAGGCAAATGGTTAAAATAGGGATATTAAAAGTATTAATTAGGATGAGATTGCTGAATTTAAGCTTTTTTAATTATTTAATTAAACTGTAGATAGCGTAGGCTGCAATATGCTTATATATAGCTTTTTGTATGCTATAAAAGAAAACAATATCACAAAAAAAGTAATAAACGCAGTTTTTGCCTATATGCGCGTGCTTATTATAAGCTATATATATAATATAAAGTATTATTTTCACAAAAAGAATAAGCCTTATTTTTTTCTTATTTACAAAATATAGCAACTAAGTCTTAGAGTGCAAACGAAAGTTATAAATGCTGAGGCATAGCCCATTATTATCGCTAACTATATTTTTTGCTAAGGTAAGAATACGCTAATAAATACCTTTAAAGAATAGGTCTATTTTAAGTGCCTTAATCAGATTTTTAATTTAGCTGCGTAAAAGTTGCAAAGTATTTATAACTTGTTTATTATGCTTAAAAACGTCGATTTCAGATATAAATAAATTAAAAGTTAGTTTTATATTAGCTGGCAAAGGCGGAACTATTAAAACTAACTATTTGATTTAGTTTAATACCTAGGGTTATATAGGTTATATTTTAATAATAAGAGTCTCTAAGCGCTTAAAATATACTAATTAATAATCTTTAATTAGATTAGCCTAAAGTTAAGGCGGGATTGGTAATAGGTTAGTGACAATAGCTATTGTTGTATTAGGCAAGGCTAGCTATTGATTTTTAACAAAGTTTGCCTTTGCTGGTAATTTAGCTAAGAGATAAGCTTAATGTTGCATAATAATATATATATATACTAGCAATTTAGTTATATATTAAATAAGGCTTTGTATTATAAAAAGAGCAGATTTATTACTAGTTTTAAGAAAGCGTAATAGCGCGTTAGCATTAGTATAGTGTTTACTTAGCTAATATACTATTTATAAATTGTAAGCAAAGCAGTTAAGAAAGAGCCTTTACTTTGTAATCCTACAAATATTATAGGGCAAGTGGTTCTTAAAATTAAAAGCGTTTATAATTAATCTATAGTTAGTGATAATAATGATTTTGCTATGATTTAAGTAATAAGAGCATTTTTTAAGGGCTTAAACCAATTTTAAAGCCTTAAGTTCTAGTATAAAGTAATTTTTCTCTGCTATAATTAAAGTTTAAAATAAAAATAAAATTAGTTGATTATGCTTATTATCTTAAACTTAATATAAGCCGGCTTTAATTTTAAAAGCGCTAGTGTTTATATAAAAGTAAAATAGCTTAGAATAATTAGGAAAAGCTAGATTAACTGCGTTAATTAAGCAATTCTTTAATTTCTCTTAGGCAGTCTATACCTTTTTTTAAAAAACGTTAATATATTTTTATTGCTTTTGCTAATTTTTAAATTTTTATTTTATTAGCGGCAAAATAAGTAGTAGCGCTGCCTTAAAAGGAAAGGCTTTGTGCTTAGCCTAATTCTTGCATTAGTAACCCTTTAAAAGAGCGCTTTTAAATTTAATGATTTTTAGCTTAATAAGGGGATTAGCGATTATTGCATAGTTGAAAATAAACTCTTAGTAATACCCTATAAAACCAAGCCTTAATTTAAGGGTTTTCAGGCTTATTAACATAGCTAAATTCTTAATAGCCTTTGTTTTTTTCTCTATAGTTAAAAAACCTAGACAAGAAACGTAATAGCTTAAAGCGTAAATACCTTGCTAGGCAAAATGGCATTTTACAAGGGATATAATATAATTAAAGTTTTTTAAAATAGTAAAAACCACTTTAAGATAATCAAAGTAATCTTAGATAATATAAAAGAAGACAATAATATCATTTATATAAACTAAAACAAAGAGTTATAAATACTGCTTAAAGAGAGTCTTTATATAGTGCTAAAAAAAACTTAAGATAATTGCAAAGCTTATAAAAGCAACTGTAAAATATTGCAGTTTTTAGTAGAGAGAAATAAAAGTTATTTTCTATTTATCCTTTTTTGCTAATAGCTGTTAAAAGAAACTTTTAAGCATATTTATAATAATAAAAATAGAATAGCCTTTAAGAAATGCTAAAATGTTATCTTAGCATAGTAGGAGATAACTATAAAAAAGTAGTTTTAAATTAATATAATGTAAGTTGATAACTATATAAAATTTCTTATTGCAATATACTAAAAAAGCTAGCAAAGCTGCAAAGTAAATATCTCCTAATAAAACATTTTCTACTACTTTGGCATTTTTAAGGGGGTTTATAATAAGGTTAAAATTCCGGCGATCTTTCTTAGAAAAGTTATATAGCTGCTAGAGAAGGTTGTCTAACTAAGCATTTTCTTTAAAAAGGACTTTTATATTAACGCTATTATTAAATTATCTAAGATAGAGATTAAATAAGTAATAATAATAAAAGATAAGTTGGCGAATTTCCTCCTTAAGTTCCAAGCCCTAACAATCAGAAATGTCTGCTTTATCAATATTAAAATCAGAATTTAGTATAGGTAAATAAAAAGGATATCTATCTAGATAGCAGCCCTTTAGTTCCTCTTTTAGTGGCTCATTTCCTAAGAGGTTAGTAATAGGAATAGCGGTGATATTAGTTTTGTTATTTTTAGAGGTAAGAAATATTTTTACGTTGTAGGTTAATTTTATTTTTTGCAATACTCCTAAACTTTGTTTTTTGCAAAGAGTAATAGGTACTTTGCTAAAGTTAAAGATTTAAACAAAGTTTATTTATCTATCTAAGCAAGCGTTAAAAAGAAAAGCGTATGCTATTTTATAAAGATTAATAATAGAAATAAGATTAATAAGATATCTATTTAAATATATAAGCAGAGGTTAATATTAGATTTAAATAATGCAATTTTTCCCTAGCAGCAAAATAATGTTTTTAGCAGCTTTAAGTTATGCTATCTTCTGTTTTGCCTTTATAGCCTTAATGCAAATAGCCTAAATCTCTCTATTAATATCGCTAATATAAAAAGTATCATTACATTCTTTATTCCCTCAAAATATATAAAAGCAATTGCCTTTAAAAAAGCTTAAGCCTAATAAAAAGCCACAAAAGAAATCATTAATAAAATATACCCTCTCAATAATAATCTATAATATCTTACCTTTATTAGGCAGGTTAACTAGCAGGTTAACAAAGTAAATAAATTTTAAGCCTTTCCTAATGCCGCTAAGGTAAATAAGCATATTAAATATAAATAAAGAATAAGTTAAGTAATAAAAAATAAGCGTCTGCCTTAAAATAAGATTAATAAGAAAAGCAGTATCTAGTGTCCCAAGGAAATACTCTCTAGCAGATAAATAAATAATAATTTGCAAATGCTTAAAATGTAAAGGGTCTTAAATAAATATAGCAGGTGACAATGCTAGTGTTAGCATATAATATATATCTTGCATAACCTAAATAGTAATAGTTAATCCTTTAATAGCCTTATTAAAAGATGCCTTATTATTAGTAAAAGTTAATCTCTTTTTTTAGTATAAATATGCTATTAGTTTAAGTATATTATAATATTGTTTATTTTTAAAGCTATTAACAGCTTACTTAATAAAAATAAGTTTAGGCATAAAAGCAAGCTATATAATAGATATATTAGCAATAATAAAAGCAATAAAGAGGGACTACTGCTATAATGGCAAAGGCGTCTCTTAGGCCTATCGCTTAATTATTTTTCTAAATTAAGCTCTCTATTAAAGTGCCCAATATCATTCTTAAAAAATTTAGCATAATTAGCATTATCTATCTAATAAAACCTATAAATCTTATTAGCAATCTTTTGCGGCATAAACTTATTTTAACGATTATTATCCAAGCTTATAAAATAAGCTTTAACCATAGGCTTAACATTATTTATATAAGCATAGCAGTTTTGCTTATTTAACTTAGCGTTGTAAATAGGTTTATTTAAATCTTTAGTATAGTTAAAAAAAGGTTTAGTATTAAACCGCCCCTTGTTTTTAAATGCCCTTTAGTTATAGCCCTTGTTATTATAAAAGGCTTTATTATTATAAAAGCCTTTATTGCTAAATTTCCTAGCATTTTAATCTCAGTTAGCAGGCAAATTGCAACATTTAACATCATTGCTATTGCAACCATTTTAACAACTATAATCTTAGTTGCAATTATCGTAGTTAGCGTTGCTATATAAATTACCACAGCTATAATTATCATAGGGTTTATTATACCAAGCTTTATTGCTTACTTAATTACAAAGGCTGCATAATTAGTCCTTAAAGGCATCGTTTCTCTTTTTTTTTTTTTGCTATCTTTATTAAATATTATATTACTTACGTTAAACTAATCGGCAGAATTCCGCCAGCGTATTATTATCCTTATATAAAAAAATAGCCACTTACAGCAAAAGATTTATCTAAGCATAAATACAGCAAACTTAAATATCTTTATCTATATTTCCAACCTTATTATAAAAGTGAATCTTTTTGTTAATATAGATTTAAAGGGGTAATTTATCCTTATTATTAAACATATACATTAGCGAGTTAGCCTGCTTTATTAAATCACTGCAATCTTTGCAAAATTAGCCTTAAAGCTCCTTAAGCTAGTCGCTTAAGCTGCAGCTTAACCTTATATATTAAGCTTATAATAGAAATATAAACCAGCATATACCTTTAATATTATCTTTGCTAATAATACCAATAAAAAAATTAAATAACATTATTTATTCTTTGCAAATTTAAGCTAAATGCTTAATCTTAGCAATAAAATTATTAACTATTTTACCATTAAACTTAAACATCTCTAATTTTAGCCTTATGCTAGCTTAGTATAAAAAATTATACAAGCTATAATTATTAAAATAGTGCGGGCAAAAGGATTTATAGCTATAGCGTTATTAAAATAAATAGCTCTCTATCTCTGATTTTAATCGCTAATCTCTAAGGCAAAACAGTTGTTAAAATCGCTAATAATAAGAGGATTGGGATTCTCAATAGTTAAGGCGCTAGCGCTTAGTTAAAAAATACACTGCTAAAGGTTTTAATAGGCGCTTAAAAACCTTTAAAGTATAGCAACTAAGCAATTAAAGAGTAACACTGCCTAAGAATTTCTTAAGAAAATATTAAAACTAAATTAAATTTAACGCTAAATTAAGGTTACTTTAGAGGTATTGTCTAGCTTGCAATATTTATTTTTGCTAAATATATTTAATATCTTTGGCCAAAACTTTACAAATATAAAAAAAGATAAATTAAGTTATAGCAGATTAAAGCTCTGCAAATATACTAAAACCTATAACTTATTTAATTGCATAAATAATAGCAACATTGCATTAAAAGTTTAAGTAAAAGTAGGGAGATTTTTAAACTTAGTCTTTAAAAGGGCGATTTCTAAGGATAAGTTAGATAAGCAGTCTTTTAAGAGTCTAATTGCTAATAAAGGGTTAAATAAGCAGATTTCTAAAAGCTTAGCTTATAAAAGATTAATTAAAGTTTAACAAAAGGTTGCCAAGGCTATTTAGAGCAAAAGCTATAATATTGAGTTAGGCAAATATATTAAGATTAAAAGAGAGATTAAAATTAAAATTAAAATTGTTATTATTATTAATACAGCTGCTAAAATATAAACTTTTTAAAAATAATAAAGCAAAAAAAACAGCTTTAATTTAAAAGTTAAAGAAACTAAGACAGCTAAAAGACAAACATAAAGGAGACAAGGTAAATACTTGCAAAGGCAAAGATAGGTTTAAAGTATATAGTAAAGCAGAAGAATTGGTTATGCTTTATAAAAGAGAGCTAGAAAATATATAAATTAAAATATTATTAGCTTATTGTTTTTATTCTATAGACTCTTTTAAAAGTTTTTGCCGTTTAAATAAATATTAGATAATATTAGTGTTATTAAACAATAAAAGCTTTAAGTATCTAATGCAATTGAGTGCGCTTTTTTTAATATTAACAACTGCTTTTAAAGCAAGCGTATTTAAAGCTTGCTTTATTAACTTAATGCTAAATTATAATAAAAGGGATAGTTTAAAGGCGAGCTAAGATTATGGTTTAGGTTTTTTAAACTAAAGTAGATTGCTTAGTTTCCGTTATTAAGCTAAAAATGCAAAAAAGCTTTAAGAGTGCATTTTTTACTTTGGCGGCTATTATTCTTTAAATAAATTAAAAACAATGTTTTTACTTAAATAATAAGCGCAATTAAGGTTATTTAACTAAACTTTTATTGCAAGAGCCAGCAAAGATTATTATATAAATTGCAGAAGCTGTTGCGCTTATAATTATTATAATTTTAATAAGTTACTTAAAGCTATTTAAAAGAAAAAAAGAAAAGAGTGCTTATATATAATTAACGTTTATCAAAGATAGATAAAGTTAAAATAATTTTAGTTAACTAGTTTTATCTAAAGTTTCTTTAGCATAATTAATCTAATTAAGTGTAATCTTATAGGCTAAAAGTGCATAAGAACTAAGGAAAGGGAGATTGTTTTAGGGCCGTTAAAAAAGTATCTTTCTAATAAGGCTAAGGTCTTTAGCTAACTAACCTTTGTTAATTAAAAGAGGAAGATATATTGTAAATAAATTTATAAGGGCTTTTTATTGCTAATAAACTAAGTTAAATTGTTAATTATTTAATGGTTTATTTAATAAGTCGTTTAAAGAGAAAGATTGCCAGCGGGGCAAAAAGCTTTGAATCGGGTTCTTTTAATAAAATCAAAGGACAAGCGTAGCTACTATATAATGCAAGCATACGTTACAATAGCTTCCAACATTAAATAAATAAGGTTTTTGGTAGAAAGCTAGTTTATTTAATTGTGTTGTATAAAAGCGTGTGTGTATTGATGGGAAGAAACGGTAGCGTGCGCTAACTGATGGGAAGAATCTAAGTGTATAGTGGGGGCACCCGTATTACGTAATAGGGATGCCTAACATGCACAGAGTCCCGAAGGCTCCTTTCCAGTGTAGCGAACTCGGCAACGATCATGATCCCCAATAGATAGAAGGAATCCAGTTGACAGCAAGACTTTTACCAATCCTGACGCTTACATAAACGCTATGTACACTACGTGTGTGGCTTAGTGACCTAATTGTCCGAGTGTAAATCCCCCGATGCGTGCTCGGTGCTCTGGTCGCACGTTTCACCAAGCCGGATGCGGAATGTCTGACTGTGCCGCCGACCGCGAATGACAACACACCTTTGGACCGCGGCCAAACGTGGCCATTCCGTCAACCCCCCGGTCTTACAACATTACGAAGCGTCGCCGTCCAGCTCCAGGAAGTGATGATAGATGGCCCACAGGCTACAACAAGCCACGACATGCTCATCGATACGCGATGAGTCAACACAGGTTAAAGCTGGCAGTCCGCGTCGTCGAAGTCGGTCCGAGAGATGGTTTGCAGAACATCTCGAGAGACGTCCCGACGGCCGTGAAGGTCGAGCTCATTCAACGCTTGGTGAAAGCAGGCCTCTCGAACATCGAGGCGACGTCCTTCGTATCACCAAAGTGGGTCCCACAACTAGCAGACAACAGAGAGGTTTTGGAAGGGATCGAACCTCTTACGCAGGACGAGACCCTCAGCTTGTCTGTGCTCGTTCCCAACGTCAGGGGACTGCGCGATGCAATCCAGTACAAGATCAAGGAAGTGGCCGTGTTCGTTTCTGCCTCTGAGGGCTTCTCGCGGAAGAACACAAACTGCTCGATAAGCGAGGCGCTCGCGAGGGCACGTGAGGTCGTCCGCGGGGCCAAGCAACACGGCATTGCCGTGCGTGGGTGAGTCGGCCGGCGAACATGACAGGTACCTGGCTGGATGATAGAATATTGACAGCACCACCAGGTATGTTTCGTGCGTCGTCGAGTGCCCCTATGACGGCGCCGTGTGTCCCTCGGCCGTGCTGCACGTCACGCGCGAGCTTCTGGATATGGGCTGCTATGAGGTGAGCCTGGGAGACACGCTTGGAACCGCATCCTCCGGAAGCGTGGAGCATTTACTGTCGCATCTTCTGCCATCGATCCCAGCCGAGAAGCTTGCCGGGCACTTTCACGACACGTACGGGCAAGGCGTCGCCAACGTGATGAAGGCCTACGAGATGGGAATCCGGACCTTCGACAGCAGTATCGCGGGCCTAGGAGGCTGCCCCTACGCACAGGGTGCGAAGGGCAATGTGGCCACAGAAGATGTTGTGTGCGCATTTCAGCACCTGGGGCTTCAAACTGGCGTCAATCTCAAGGAGCTGATTGCCACGGGTCAGTGGATCTCCGAGGTTTCGGGACAACCGAATGGTAGCAGAGCAGGTGCCGCACTTGCGAGACGTGCTCAAAACCGCCTCGGTCAAACGCCCGATGGAGGCACCAAGCTGCCGCCCGCAAGCAACGACGCTATTACCAGGAAACTGAACCAAGGCGCTTTGGATTTGGTTGAGCATTGACAGACTTAGACATAAATCTTCTCGGCTATCGAGAGAAATACAGTATAGACTGGGCAAGAGCAGTGAACACATGTGAGAAGACAGGACCAATGACATACTCCAGATCTGAATGTATTTGTCGATGATTGCCGATGAGGGCGTTTTGACCCAACGCATCGTATTGTACTAGGACAACTCTGTTGATCCCCATCATACGTCGTCCACTGTCGCGCGAGTAAATGGCTGTTAGATTCATCATATTACTGTTCTTGGTAGGTTGTGTGCTTGACCACCGTCGGTGCATTTCGATTTCTCGGCGCAGCTGGCGTCACAAAAGTCTCCGATCAGCCCCCACGTTCCCAGGTTGTTGCAGTATCGTGACAACATCGATGTACGGTACGGTATACTTAGACATACTCCTACCGCAACACTACTACTTTCCAGCACGTCAATCGACCTACTTGATCAAAGAACTACGCCACTGATAGGCGTACATACACAGCCCTATCTTTCCAGGCGAGCTTAGCAAAGAACATGCAGCTGCAGGGGCATAGTGAATCTCGCTCCCCAGAATGTAGCCGATTCGTGCCGGCTCTCGTATTTGGCAATGACCACGTCGTAGAGTATAGAGTGGCTTCTTGAGCATCGACAGACGTGTGTGGAGAACAAGGAAGATTCTGACTTGAAATTGCGAACTTGCAAGGAGCTTTCTAATGTCTCAGCAGGGACGACGAGCTTGGGCAGCTGACGAGTATCCCAATATATGACCTGCTTTCACAACCACTGGTAGACGCTCGGCGAGATATTGCGATGAATAAGCAGCTTGAACTTCTGAAGACGTCTCGGATTCCCGGCGAGCAGTACGAGGGGCCGTCGGTCACAGGTGGGTTCGCGCTATGCAGCCAGGCCAATCGTCTTACACGCCTCATGCAGGGGTACAGACAGCCACCCTTGTCACAGCGAACGTGCGGACCCAGGCAGTCCTCTGTTCGAATGAGGTCAAAAAGCCTATCTCATCTCAGCTGATCGGGATTCTCAGAGACGCAAAGAGACCTAGTTGTTGTTTTTTCTTGTTTGATGAGATTTCCTGGACGAGCCCATGTTGCGACGCATGTCGCATAGCGGCAGCCAGGCGCTGCCGTGCTTAGGCATGTCGGGAATGCGAGGCGACCCACTGCATAGCTCATATCTAGGTACCACAGGCGCAAGTCCTGGTGCAGCTCTTGTGACCGCGGCCAATTGGAAGCATTTGGAGATGTGACGACGATAGTCGTATGCCCAGGTACAGGCGGGCCCGATAGGTGGGCACTTCCAAGGCGGCCTGTGAATCTGATGGCAGAGGAACCACTTGGGGTAAGGAAATGATTATGCAGAGATATTAGCCAACATACCTCCAGCTGAGACTTCGCCATCAGAAACAAGGGGGGAAAAGATTTGTATCAATGATTGGGAGGCTATCGGATCTACAGGCCAGTATCACAAATTGCAGATGCCTCTACAGCTTTCAATCTGGTACTCAGTAGTCCCTAAAGCCCTCCTCCGGCGCGTCAAAGTACCAAGTTGTATCCCTGCCCGGACCCTCCTTGGTCGAAAACCCGTTGCCGAGGTATTGGAATCGGTTTTCGGTGAGATAGGTATACTCCCAGTCCTCCCAACGAACGCTCTGCATCATGTGAAACCAATGAATGCGACTGCCCGGATGGAGAGCCACAACGGGTCCATCAATTCTTCCTCTCTTGAACCAGCTCCGGCAGGGCGTCGCCCACGCGGTTCTCTTCATGAACTCGTTGGTGTGATCTGTGAAGTCTCTGACAGCGGCCTGTGATGGCGACACCGCCTTGATATTTTGCGTCTGTATCTTCTTCATCATGTTTATGATGTACTTCGCGGCATGTTCAATAATAGGCAGGATGGACCCGTGTCCGACTGGTGAGTTGGGGCCCAGAAACACTAATCTTGGTGAGCTGGCTGTCTCAGAAATCATTCGAGTACAGCTTGAGTCTGTACTCACTGAAGTAGTTTGGAAAGCCTGGAACAGCGGTGGAAAGATAGGCCTCCGGAACGTCTTTCCAGGTCTCGTGGATAGACTCTCCGTTTCGCCCTATCAATTTGAATCGAGGACAAAAAGAAAGGTCGAATCCAGTCGCACATATGAGCGTGTCCACATTGATCTCCTCAGAAGTATTAAGCTTCAGCCCCTCCGAAGTGATCTTCTGAATGCCGTCTGTGATAACACGAACATTATCTTGAGTAAGTGCCTCAAGGTACCCGTTCCCAGGCGCTGCGTTCATTCGCGAGTCAGCAACTTCGTGAGAGCAAGCAGAAATGGCTCCCAACAAGGTCTCATATACACTAATCCGATGCTATGATCGAGACCTCCCGAGAATAAATGTGCCCGTCTAGATAGGAGAATTGCAATCTTGGGGAAAGGACAGCGCCTGAAAGCTGTAGTGAGGTCGAGACCTGCTTACTGGGTCGCCTGCAACCCACTGCGAAATCATTGGGCATCAGGTGCTTCAGTAGCTCGTCATTACCCAGCTTGGCTCTCATCTCACGGCTGGAGAATTCCCTTGCCTCGGCTTGAAATTCGCTGTCGGCGATGACCTAGGTTTCATGAGGTTGCGAATCTTCGCCTCGCCTGGAATGGGTTTCAAGGGTTACGTACAAACTTGAAACGCTGATTCAGCTCGCCCTCAATATCCTTTCTGTAGGCCCGATAGACCTCAGGGTGATTTCTGAACGCGGCCTTCTGCTCATACGAGACTGTGTGTGATGACTCTCAGACTCGGGTGTCGAAGAAAACATGAACCTCTGGATCTGAATGAGGGAGGACTGACAGGCAAAATTCGCACCACCCGGGCCGGCATGGTTTTGGGCAAACCCAGCAGTGATCCATGTAGGAGACCGAATGAAGGTGATGAGGCTCTTGACAACTTGAATTCATATCAGTGCCTGGGTCCTTTCCTTTTTGCTTACTCCAGTAGCGACAAGTCAAATAGACGGATTGCGTCTGACTTACTCGGTTGTATAGCTGAGACGAGCTGTATTCCAGAAGAGCCCGTTCCAATGACTGCTACTGACTTATCGTGCAAGTCATATTCTGGATCCCATGTGGCGCTGTGGTATAGATCCCCTTTAAACGAATGCAAGCCGGGGATGTCGGGCCATTTCCAGTTGCTATGGCCCTGAGTATCGACTTCTCCATAACAGACTGAGGATACTAGGTATTGACTTACTTGAGGACCCCGGTACCATTTATGAGCACATGAGCTTCATCATGCCTGGTCTCGCCCGTGCTCAAGTCTAAGATTTCGACCTTCCAAGTCCCGGATCTTTCACCCCAGGTCGCTGCAGAGACCTTATGCTTGAGGCGTATGAAATTGTAGAACCCGTACTTGTAAGCAATGCCCCTGAAATACTCTAGAATCTCAGCCGAAGAGGAGTAGCTACGCTCAGCTGGATTAGCAATTCATCACCCTACCCAAGGGAGAGAAAGAACGCGAGACACACTAATGTGACCAACCTGGGTTGGGCTCCCAAGTGAACTGGTAATTATGAGAAGGGATATCGCATGCGCATCCCGGGTACCTGTATGGCGGTCAGTACCTTGGATGTTGTGTGCCCGACGTGAGCCAGATGTTCCACGAACCTGTTCTCAAACCACGTGCCACCAACGTCGGCGTTCTTTTCGTAGATGACCAAATCGACATTGCTCATATGGAGCCCTACTTGTCGGGCTAGATTCAGGCCGCTGGCTCCTGCGCCAATCATAACGACACGAATATGCCTCGGCGTCCCGATAGGAGCTTCAGTGACAACGTATGGCTTCGGTGTCTGAACTGAGCCACCCTCGTTGGCGTTGCTCGCGTTGCTGCTCATGGCTGCTATTTATCAGTAAGGTGAATGTTGACGGAGATATCGATGTAGATGAGAAATTGATTTGCTCCGTCCCCCTAGATGATGATCTCGACGATGCTTTCTATGAAGCACAATTCGAGGGATGAAGATCTCGTAGCTCCAGTTGATTCCGTTCCCGGGGGAGAATATAAAACCATCGGCTACCGAGAAGATATGTGTAACACTTTGTCGGTACAGGAAAGGTCTCGCAATACTGGGACAGTCGTGGGGTGGGTAGCGATGAATAGTAACTGCGCGCGTGATCCGCAGTTCAAGAACAACAATATTGACAGATCTATGAAAGACGTTACCACGGTAGTCAACTACAGCGGACAGCGGGCGCTATCGAGACGGACGAGTAGCCGACATCCGAAAATCCCGTCCAGGTGTCAGCTCACTCGCCGATTGTCCACCGGCCGAAGAGCGGGGAGAAGTGGCGTCGTGTTCTGCACGATGCCCATTGGGGTTCGATCATCTCCCATTCATGTCTCCTCATTTGACTTGCGGTTTTCGTTTGGACGATCCTGCAATGCAGGTGGCCCGGGGTAACGAAGTCAAAACAGGTGATCTGTCAGCATGACGGAATATCGAAATATGCTGTCTCACCGGCTGCATGTGTCGCGTAGATCATCGGTAGATGTACCACCATTTGAAGTGAACTGCAATCGCGCGGATTTATCACACTTTCAAGAAAGCCTCTCAGTTGACCCACATTCACAGACTCAAACATGTCTCACCCCGGGAGACTCGAAGGCAAAGTCGCAATCATCACCGGCGGCGGGGCCGGATTCGGCGCTGCCATCGTCGACAAGTTCGTCTTCGAGGGGGCCAAGGTCGTCGTCTTGGACATCAACGAGTCCCTCGCGGCCGAGAAGGCGGGGGCGCACCCGAGGGAGCTGGCGGTTGGCATGAAGGGGGACGTCTCCTCCGAGGCCGACTGGAAGGGGGCCGTGGGCCTTGCCCTGCAGACCTATGGGAAGCTGGACATTGTGGTCAACAACGCCGGCGTTGTGTACAGGGCATGCCCCAGCATCGACACCTCCGAGGACGACTATGATCGGGTGAGTCTCACAAGGCTTGATGTTTGGAAGCGAATGGCTTTGAATACGCTTCTGGTGGTGTGTAAGATTCCTGACGCATCGCAGGTCATGAGAGTCAATCTGAAGTCTATCTACTGGAGCTCCAAGGTCGTGATACCGTATTTCCTGGAAAACAAATTGCCAGGGCTGTTCATCAACATCTCCAGCATGTCCTCTCCCCGACCGCGACCAAACCTGGTCTGGTACGGTGCGAGCAAAGGGGGCGTCACCAACGCCACGAAAGGGCTAGCCATCGAGTGGGCGAAACATGGTATACGCTTCAACGTCATCCACCCGGTGGCCGGGGAAACAAATATGTAAGGCAGCAAGACCGTCGATTGCTCCCCTGAAGGCTCGGGCCTGCTGATAATTGGTCATGCTAACTCGATCGATCTATCCAGGGTGCCTTTCTTCTTGGGGGGTTCAGACTCACAGGAAGGCCGTGCTGGCATCATGAACACGATACCTATTGGCAGGTTTGCTGTGCCTGCCGATATTGCCAACGCTGCGGCTTTCTTGGCTTCTGACGAGGCCTCGATGATCACAGGGTCGTCATTGGATGTGGATGGAGGGCGTGGTATATAATTGACGGCGTGGTATATAATTGATGGCATTTCTCCAGCAGCTCAGGCGGTGCATGGGATGTATGTGAATTCCATACTTAGGGTACTCAGCCAGGCTCCTCTTCGTTGTGCAGGTTAGCATGCGATGGGCACGCGTTTGTGGATGGCTGGGAAAATCTGCAGTACACGGCGGCCGCGACATTTCGGATTGCTTGCGCCTTCCAGTACTACGTTTAGGATGTAGCCTTGTGCGTTATGGAGACTTGCTTCTCATGAAGCGCATCTTGAAGTGATGTACTGTGCTGATATAGCTGGCACTCGTTCCATAACTATGATTGTGCAATCACATCTTCGTGACTTTTGCTTTTAGTGAGACGGAGTCTTATCGCCTGCGGCTGGAGTCGAACATCCATTTTCGCTACTTGTAGAAGCCGTTCCTGTTTTCGTGCTTGCACTCCACTTGACACTCTCTGAAGCATCCCTTTCAGATTCGGCAGAGACCTGTGTATGAAGCCATACTTACGGTACATATATATACAGAGATAACTCCAC
This sequence comes from Dendrostoma leiphaemia, assembly GCA_026120015.1. NCBI lineage: Eukaryota > Fungi > Ascomycota > Sordariomycetes > Diaporthales > Erythrogloeaceae > Dendrostoma > Dendrostoma leiphaemia. Next base: position 17,366 of record JALRMF010000198.1, read on the forward strand.
TGAAGAAAAGAAGAAACAGATGAAGAAGAAAAAATAATACCCGAACCGAACCACAATCTATCCCAGCTTGCCACCGCAGGAGGCACCGCGTACAAAGAGTGCTGTCCGTAGACGCGAGGCTGCCTACTGTCTTAGCTAGGGTTCGGGTGAATGGGGCCTCACGAGCAACCAATCATCTTACATACATACTTACTGTACACCGGCATCCCACCGTAGGCTTGCACGAGGCTGGCCGCAAAAAGAGCCACGACATCTTTATTTGAAGTGCTCGTACTGCATCTCGCACCATCAAGATAACAAATCACATGCTTCCATCCTTTCTCCCACACAAAAGGGATTGTATGCCTGGCAGGAGTCAACGAGGAGTCAATACTTGAGACCAACCCGAGCTGAGCGCCAATATCACGGCTTGGCAGATCCACACACCCGGGGAGCTAGGCTACATCAAAAGACGACCCCGTCGGGCGATGCGCAGACTCACGCCCCTTCCCACGGTATAAAAGACAACTGCGCCCGAGCTTCTTGGACAGTGGACGTGCTTCATTCATGGGTGTGCGCTTGAGATATCAGTGATCGGCCTCGCATTCGTGAACGCTATTCTCGTCCTACGAGGAAACCCAATGGTACCTTCTTGTACCAAATACATGGTAGACCTCTCTCTCTCTCTCTCTCTCTCTTGCCCCTCCTCTTCGCGCACGATATGCTCGTAACAGACCCAGCCATGCCGTGCCGCACTTTGCTCACACACAAAACAGTGTAGGGGGGTAACATTAGAGAGTGCATTGTGCCTCCCGCGACACATTTGATGACGCTTTCATGCACGTAATAGTACAGATCAAATCGCTTCTTTCTCATTTCGCCCAACTCGCCCAAGCCAAACAATTGTGAATCTCCCTGCTCGCTAACAATCGTAAAATCTCGTGATACCGGAACACGTGAATCTTTTCGTTCTTTCTATATACACATGAATGAAAAAGAAGATACAGGTATGTAATTTGGGAAGCAAAGGAACAGGGAGGGAGGGGGCCGGGGATTAAGTAATAGGCATCAAGAACGGGTGGAGCATCAGCTCGTCCGCAGCGGGTCTCTTCGTGTGGTCAAGCTCGAAGGTCTGGCTGAGGAAGTTCTGGGCGTCCTCGCTCGCGTGCTCGGGGATGGTCGGCGCGGCCTTGGCGCCGCCGATCTTGAAGATGGCCTGCAGCTGCGTGCAGTCCGGGAACGGGTGCGTGCCCGTCATCATCTCGACGACCAGGCAGCCGAGGGACCAAATGTCGGCCTTGCGCGTGTAGCTCGTCTGCTTGACGACCTCAGGGGCCATCCAGTAGACGGAGCCTTGCAAAGACGGGCGGTGTTTGTTGTTGTTCGCACCGTTGAGGATGTTGGTTGCCTCGAGCTTCTTGGAGATACCGAAATCGGAGATCTTGATGGTGCCTTTGTTGTCGACAAGGATGTTGGCGCCCTTGATGTCTCGGTGAATGATCTCCTTCCCGTGCAGGTACGAGAGACCCGTCAGAATCTGTCGTGTGAAGCTGCGAACAGGAGGCTCGGGGAGTGCGCCATACGAGTTGAGCATCGTCTGCACAGAGCCGCCAGGGACATACTCCAGGAAAATGTTAAGGTAGTCAGGCGAGGAGCTGCAGCCAAGGTATTGAACGATGTTGGGATGGCGAAGGTCTCGGAGCAGACTGATCTCGCGCTTGAGAGCCTCGATCATGCTCTTCTTCCTATGGTCATTCTGCGAGTTGGCGCCAGGCGAGGGAGTCTCGACCTGCTTGACTGCCAGCAGCTCGCCAGTAACGGCATGCAGGGCAAGGTAGACACAGCCGAAAGATCCTTGACCGATCATAGCACCCTTCATCCACTTGTTGTCGTCCCAAGACTCGCCGGCCAGGAAGCTCTGCAGCTCCTCGTCGGCGTCTTCGCCATCCTCGTTGAGTGCCTGGTTGACATCCCGCAGCGAGCTTGAGCCGGATCCGCCGGTACTGCTCTCCCCATCGAAATAGCTGTGCCGGACAACATTCCCTTCGGGGTCCGTGACGCTGACGGCAGCCGAGTCTGATCCACTGTCGGCGAAAGAAACGTATGACTTGCGGTTAGGTTCAAGCGGGCTTGACTCTTCTTGGAGTGTATCAAGTACCGACGAGGCAATGGAGTCTCGAAACATTGGCGTCATGCGCCCGTGCGCGTTTGAACGGACCTTGGCAACCTGACTCCCAGCGTTCAGCCAGCTGTCGGCTATGGTCGGGATCGGAGGTGCATCCTGTATGCTCGAAGCAAAGCTCAGGTTGCTCGCGACACTGAGGCGACTATTCACCTTGCTGAGGCGGGCAGACCTTCTCATAGAGAGCCGTGCAGTGCGGTCGATGTCCTCCCTTGGATGATCGGGGAAGTAAGAGGTGAGGTCGGAGGCGATGAGCTCGCTGGGAGGTCGAAGACCACCGAACTGCCGAAGAAGGCCCTTGCGAGACCTGGGCAGAGGAGGGCTTTGAGCATCCTTGGATGCAGGACGTTCCAACTCCCGGGCGGCATTCTTCACGTTTCTCTCCCGGTCCTGGTACGAAACAGGCGATAGCGGCGGCTGCATGGAGTTCCAGTTCTCTCCCAGAAGCTTCTGCGCTTTCAGCTGACTCCGGGTACCCAAAGATTCGGCGCTCCGGTAGGTCTGCTGGTTCTCCTCCATCGCGATGGCGGCCGCACGCTCAAGCTCGCTGTGTCCTGGCTCGCCGGCGGGTACTCTCCTCAGGATGAGTCGGTTTCGTTCAGGCCTCTTTTCGTCCTTGATGATCTTCCAGAGTTCCGTGTCGCCGAGACGGCGGCACATTTTTGGGTCGGGCTCAAGACCCACCAGAACCCAAAAGCAGTAATTTCTCTCGTAATCTTCCCGCAGAGAGAACTTGCGAAGTGTGACCCGCATGACCTCCTCACAGTTTTTGCATTCCGCTATCTTGACGACTTTTGTCACCCCACCGCTGGAGATGACGCGAATCACGTCCTGGTTCTGGGGCAATGCCGCCATGAGAGATCCATCGCCGCTTGAGTTGTTCCGGTTGTGGGAAGCCAAGTGACCGGTGCGGGTCTGGGGCGGCGAGGTGGGCATTCGAGGTCCGGCAGGAAGCCCATGGCCGATAGTTCCCTGTGCGTATCTTTGGCGGCTGGCTTTGTATTCGGTATTAGGTAGCGGGGAGGTGGGTCTTGAGTTTGATTTTTGTTGTTGGGCATCGAGCATGATGGAGGTATCGTATTGCCTCGAGTATCGCTTGTTGGCGGATTGTGTAGGTAGTGATCGGGCAGCCGAATGTGGCGGGCGAGGAGAGCTGCCTGAAGAGGGCGTGTATTGTTGAAGGTCCATCAAGCCACCAAAAGAATCCTAAGGCCGTGTTAGCATCATGTGTTCAGTCAGGAAAGTCCAAGCATGTAGCAGCGCCGACTCACCCTATTCCGCTTCTTCTGGTTGGCGTAGGCCTGTGTTCTCAACTTTTTGATGCCCAAGAACAGACGAACACGGTCGCCGACTTTGTCGATGCCCATCTCCTTCAGGACCTCCTTGTCCATCTCCAGCAAGTTCTCCCCATTGATGTGATTTTTCCTGAACAGCTTCTCGTAGTCGCCGCATTTTACACTCCTCAGGTACTCGCACACCCTGTCCTCGTCCCAGTACTTGACAGAATCTGGCCCCTCGCCCTCTGAGAACTCGGACTCGGTCGGGCTTGCAAAGGATTGGGTCTGGGCAGGAATCGTGGCGGCTCTCCTTGGTGCAGGGTAGGTGGACTGTGATGAGCTCGAGGGGACCAAGGTGGACTGGTTCGAGCTGAGGCCCGCCGCGTAGGGCGACTTTGAGGCCAACATGGCCATGGTTGATTATGTGTTGGTATTAGTGATGGTGATGAGAGGCTATTGTGCCACGAGGGGTGGTCAGTGCCGTGGTGGTGCAGAAGTTGAGTTGAGCGGTCGGACCAAGGTCGGTCGGTCAAGCAAGTCGGGCCACAAGGTTGTCCGAGTGGTCTCGCAGGTTTGGATTTGGGCGGGCTTCCCCAGGGTTCAAATATGAATGTCCAATCTTGCACAGTTCGGAGCACAAGTGGGACCCGCAGTGGAGGCCGTTTCGTCTATCGGAGCGCGGGATCCAACGCGTCGGTAAATGGGAATAGGCTGGGGGGACGGTGAAGCAGACCGTGGCTGCTTTATCATGGCGCCCCGAGAGCGACAAAGAAGAACGCTGGTGGCTTGTGACAAAAGATTCGGGATGGGAGGAAATGAGGGAGCTCGGTGGGCGTGCCTCGTCTTTGACGAGGTTGAATGAAGAGGGACTGGGTCGCGGCCAGGGCCGGGGCCTTTCTTCTTCGTCCGGTACGAGGTTTGCTTATGCCGAGAGATGATCCTTTGGGTCGATGGAATTAGGTCGTGACTCGTCACCTGAACCTATAGCAGCGACAGTGGTCCATGAAAGTGGTCGGCAGGTGAGAAAATCGGGTAGTAAGGCGGTCTCACCAGGCACAGCAGGGTGAGGCGAGGGTGCGAAAGCGAAATGTGCAAGATGGGTTGGGTAAATACGCAGGGTAAATGCGAAGATAGATAGATAAATGGTTCATGCGATCTGCTGTGTGGCCGTTGTGCCCCAGGGCTGGCTGGCTCGTGCAATAAGCCAAAAATGCGGGCCAGAGGGTTACAGCTGTCAGAAAAGAGAGCAGATCCAAAACAGAGGTGGAATGGGTGGGGTTGAATGGAATCGAATTGGGTGAAATCGAGATTGAGATTGAGGCGGGTCCAGCACAATCCGCAGGCGAAACAAGCAAGGTAAGGTAAGAAAGTTGTGCCGGTGCTGGGCAAAGTCGAGCGGCTATTTGGCAGGCTGCTGGCAACCTGGGTGGGCACGCTCTATTCGAGGCGTGTCCCGTGTGTCAAGTGCTGACCTGTCAAGTCCATCTGAGACTGGGATTAAATGATGACTGAATGCGTTGTGGAGATTGCCAGGAGATGGTGCTATTCTGGACTCTGGACCTCTGGACATTAGACAGGGTGAGAGAGAAAGAGACAGGTCTTCAGGACGGGCTCGAAGGAAGGGGAGGATAAAAAGGAGAACACAAAAAATCGGCGGAGTTTGTTTTAGGATGGGGGCGAGTGAGCACGCAGCATGTGGCTCAGTGTGCGTGAACCGTCGAATGTTATGTTGAACGGCAGTGCTTGCTTCAAGATGAACATGGTTTGGGGTGGCAGTGGGTGCTGCAGGTGGGGACAGTCCAGTGAGCTTGACATGGGGGAGGGGCCCTGAGGCCAAAACGAGTCCGCGCAAGTCACACCAAGTTGCAGTGGATGAGGGCGGCGGCGCCAAATCGTCAACCTTGGCTGCACGCACTGGTGCGCTGGGCGAAGAACAGGCGGGCTGGCGGGTTGCAGACCTGCAGGATGGGGAGGAGGCTCTGCTGCGATTGGACCTGGACGCCAGGGAGGGGCGCGCCGCGGGTCCCCTCCCCTCTGTCGCTTGGGGGTCACTGTGTGTAAGACGGTGCAGATCGGTGCTCTGAACAGGCAGACAGGCAGTGGACAGCCAGGACAGCGTCCTTACCAAGCGAGGAGGCCCCTGTCAGCCTGCCTGATGAGGTCTCGTGAGAGTCATCACACCGTGCACTTTGGACTCCTCGTGGGAGAGCCGGCAGGGGGCAATCAGCCGCTGGCGGTAAGCTTCGCCGTTAGTTGAAACAACCCGAAAAGGGGCGGCGGCGGCGGCTGGCCTTGCTGCTACCGAAGTACGGCGTAGTGCAAGTGCTGCTGCCCTGGCAGTCCTGGCAGCTCAGGTGCACGGGCCCCACCTTGCACGGCACATCATCATCTATCCCAAGCACGGCCTGCTGACTCTGTGTGCTTCCTCCTCAAGGTTAAACTCCGCCAGCTAAGCTTTTCGTATCCAAAACCCAAAACACCGCCCAGGCTTCCAAGATCTGCGGAAACGAATGGAGCCTGCCGTGTAAATCTCGGATATCCATGTCGGTGCTCTGATCTTTGGAGGACTCGGGCTCGGGCTCGGACTGGCAGCGGGTGTCAGCTGGCAGCCTCATTGCGACGACGGCCTCGCGGTTGCCCTCGAACAATGAAGCATTTCGCGGTGGGCGGTGGGATCCCCGTCAACTGCCGGTTCAGTGCGTACTTGGTACAAAGTGTCCGACACTTTGAGACCCAGAGGGCCTCTGCTGTATCTCGGGCAAAGCTGAGGCTCTGGCCTGATCTCTTGGGCCCGAGGATCCCGAATACTACCACAGTGACACGGCACACGCACCATCCCATCTTTTTTGTCTTCCCAACTCCCCGATCATATCGACCGGGCGAGGGAGTCTAAAAAGTTTCACCCGCACTGTACTATACCGTACCAGCAGTCAGCTCTTCAGACGATGACCAGCAGGGACTCGGTGTGTGCTCGTCCCGCAACGGAGGAGCAAGAGCTTCTCTCGACACATTTGCCTGCGGTCGTATTTGAGTGCGTCTACGTGTTCGCTGTGATTGCTGGTGGGGCGAATAACAATAATAATGTCTACGGGGTTTGCTTTTCCGATGAGTACCCAATTCTTTGGGGCCACCCTTTCCAGGCGCCCGGATCACCCGAGCTTCGAGAAGCTGCATCGAAACAATTGGCCCTACCTCTCCGGTCCGGGGTTGTCGCATTGCAGTGGAGCATGTTCAAATCTCGGCGCGACGTCCCGACCACCTGCCTCAAGGCGTCCCGCCCTGTTTGGAAACATTGTCTCTTCTGCCGTTCTGACAGCCACCCCACCGGTCGACACGAGATGAAGACGCCTTCACCGTGGCACTGGCCGCTGTTCCTCTGGCCTGTGACAGCTGGTCCACTTTTCTGGCTTGCCGGGCTTGGCTTGGATGACCATCTCGTGTGAATTGAGCGCTGGGAATGCCAACAGCAGGCGTACTGGCTTGCACCATGTGGCCTTGATAAACGAAAGAGGTCATTTCTGCAAGGATGACTTTATCATGCACCCCCCCCCCCAAATTGAACTCATTCTTGATCCAGTACTTGGCTAATCAATGCACCCAGAGTACCCAATGCGCGCTGGCCCAATTGGAGGGTTGATGGTAAGGCAAAACTATGAGTAGCCCCTTCTCCTTTCCCTTCGCGACACGAGTAGCCGTACTCGAGTGGTCTTGACACTGCCACGGGGGTCGTCTACTTGTTGTTGTCCTTCGAGGTGTGCGCGTTTTGCGACCGCATTTGCCCCCAATGATAAGCTTTAGAGTCAGCCGGCTGCTGTTCTGTCTCATACTTCCCAACCTCCGTACTGGACACAGGGTTCGCCGGCCATGAGCTGTCACTACCTAGGTACTGTCAAGATAGACACCGTCATGAACAGCAGTGGCATGTTCTTTACCGGAAGCGGACCGCATCATCACCATCAAATATGCCTCACTGAGGCTAGCATCAACGGCCCAACTCTACTTGAGGATCGCATGTGGCGTTGCGCGGACTTTTGGGCCCGAACTTGGATCAGCGGGGAAGGCTGAAGAATAACGTTGCTTGAGGATCGACACAGTCAGCTGACCTTTCCAAAAGACGCAGACCAGAGATGGACAAGATATTCCAGCGGACTGCAAATGGACATGGTGTGCAATACTGGCTATAAAATACCTATTTGCCAAGGCAGCTCTTACTCAGTAAAGCACTTTATCAATATGCCGGACCAAGGCTTCTTCAACGCAGATAGTAGACACACCATGCCCGCCCTACATGATGAATACTGCGAACTTAAAGAAGATTTCATCATGGATGCTCATTCCTACGAATGCAGCTCCACAGTCTGCCATAGCCTCAGGCGTCGTCTTCGTCGTCCACTTTGAGTGTTACGCCAGAGCCTTCGCGTTGATACGCAGTAGCTGCGATTGAGCAAACCCAGAGGCACCAAACCCCCCTTCGGGATCACCCGACTCCTGGCCCAGGGCACAAGCGGCACCCCAGAAAGTACTTACCGTATGCCGACTTCCTGACTCGTACTGTGCAGCTACTACCACAAATGACTGCCCTGCAGCGGCCGATGTGATCAAAGCGCTGGTTTGGCCTGCCAGCCTGCAGGAATATTCCGTCGCGGTCCACTTTCCTGCGGCCACTTTCTCGCCTGAAACTTGGGCTCGTCAGACGATCAACAGGTTGGGGCACCGATTGCCGAATGATGATGACCACCAAGAGTTGAGAATGATAGTGCCAAGAGTGCATTGAATAAGAGTTGGCTGACGGACCATATCAGCGGCTACGCGACGATCTCGCTGGGGTGCTTGGCCCCTACGGCGCGGTTCTGCATAGACGGAGGGAAATGATGATAATCGGCCGTTGAGGTCATAGGCGTCGAACGGTGTCGACGGGATCAGCACCAATACCGGCCGGAGTAATGGCACATCTTCATCTTATCCCGGTAAAACGGCAATCATCTGTGTCGCTCTGCAACAGTAGGTAGCCGATAGATCTCAACCGCGGGGAGACCGATGAAGAAATCCACCTTGATGATTCCGCCCCGGTGCAGATCAATTGAGTTTCCACGCAAGAGCGAGACACGTCAAGGTCAAATCAGGTGCAGTTCGGTACGCGCCGCGTTCAGTCTGAAACGGACCGCACCCGGGTCGTCGTCAAAAAGGCAATAGTCGATGGGGGACGACAAATCCGTCCGAGACCGAATCGTTCGGCACCAAGCCGAGAGACATCGTGTCCCAAGGCCCTTTTCCGCCGAACGGCGGGTCGTCGTCAGCACGAGGAGAACGTTTGTGCCTGATAGTCTGGTAGTCTCACGCGATTGAAGAGGGTGGGGGGGATCCTTCCCGCGATCCTTCCTCCGCGTCATAAAACACGAAGTTCCCAGAATGGTAGTAGACATGGCGCGTCCCCCTGCCCAGCCTGCCAGCCCTGCCTCCCCAGCTCCCCCTGTTCATTCCTACCATAGTAGAGTGTGCGATGCGGCATCTAAATTGCAACCTCGACTTCCCGATAAGCAGCCGAGGAAAATGGAGCCCCCCTCCCAGCGCGCACGGATGGTTCAGTGCTGAGGCTCTCGTCAGCCTGAATGCGGGCAAATGGGTCCATGGAGAAGGCCACCAAAGCATTTGGCGTGTGCGTGTGTGCGTGGCCTGCCCCTCTCTGGAAACACTTTCTTGCCCCCCGTCTTCGGTTCTACTCCCCGCCCAGTTTGACTTTTTCTTTCCTCCCCCGCGGTGCGCCAGGGACTGACTCTGCGCCGATGTTCCAACGGTCCAACGGGGACGGGGCCGGAGGGAAAACGGAGAAGGACGTAAGTTGTGCTATTTCGGCCTTGGATGGATGTTTCACGAACTGGCGCCGATAATGAACGTGAAACAAAATCTGGCAGGCGGGCTTGTTGGTAAACAGGGGGCTTGGTTGTTGTGTGCATGGGCCCGAGCGCAACCCGACTCCACTTGGCCTGCCTCTTTCCCAGCTGGTCGGGTCCCTTGTCACGATCGAGGGTCCAATCCCTAACCTCCTTCTGTAAAGCAATACCATGTACGAAGTAACGTGGCGACAATTTGATGGTCATGCGGATGTTCCAACTTCCGACCGGCATCATGTACTCTGTAAGCAGGCAAAGGAAATGCAGCGAATCGTCTTCGCCCCGTGACGAAGCATGAAAAATTAGTAGCTTCGTATCTCTCTCAAGAGCCAAGCGGTGAAGCAACTCCGGATGGGGCAGCTGAACCAGATCAGCGTACACGGCTTGCAAGGTGCGACAGGCCACAACGTGAATCAACATGCACGACATAGAGTGCGATGTGCACGGGAACATGCTCACTCAAAAATGTTTGTCCTCGGGATGATGTACATGGCGTTGTTCCACTCTTTGCGTATCATCGCGTATCAAGAGCTCTGGATATGCACAGAATCGCTGCTGGCTGGGCTGTCATGTCAGTGGGGGAACGACTCTGCATCTGATCTCTACTTTTGATGAACATCTTGTGGTTCAATTGGGACTTTTGGCTGAGGCCGCCCAACATTTGGAATATGATTAAACATCCATAGTTAGTTCTTCATGTGTAGCTAGGTAAGCTTATTCAGGGGAAAGTACGAGCTATGTACATATGTATAGCTGCAGGGTCCTGTCAAGCTGTCAAGCCACAGCACGGCCACACACCCTCCCCACTGCCCCACACCAGTCTTGCCACCAGAACGTTGCACCCATGCGTTTCCATTGCTTCCACCCGCATTCATCAATCACAATCCGACGTTGGTTCCCCGCCAATCTAAAGCTCCGCTCGGAAGTTGGCCGCGTATGGAACACTGAGCCGAGCTCCTTCGCGCCATCTACCAGACTTGCCATCATCGAGTATCGTCATGGTGACAGGCCCAACTCATGGGCGATTGTATTGTACTGTACGAACAAGCACAAGCAGAATCACTCCACTAATCAATTCACTGACAATTGCGCGGCGTCCGTTGTCAGAATGTTCTTCTCCACCCATGGAGTTCCAAGTGCCGTGTTCGACTCAGCCCACGAGCATCAGTGCCGTCATGTGCTTGGCTGCACCAGGCGGATGAAGAACCATCAAGACATCTCCAGCATCTCGGGGCCTCGGGCAAGAGCCGGCCCTGGACGTCGAGCGAACAGAACCTGAAATGAATGGACTCGGTGACCAGGTCAAAAGCTACTTGACAGGTTGAAGCGAGCGCGTGGCCAGGAACGAGGGCCGTTCTTTGCAACAGCTCCAGTTGTTTTACTTTGTACAACAGCTCCAGTCGGCCCATCTCTCGGCCGCTGCGCAACGTGCAGACGTCGTCGCTGAAGATTGCAATAGCGACACGACGCTGAGCAGCCACTAAGCATACCCAATCCCTCACCGGATCCTCAGCTCTCCGAGGGCCTTTTCGCCTCACCGGCGTCCCCTCCGCATTAGCGCTTGGGCTGTACCGTACAGACATGCAGGGCGTGTCGAGCGCCATGCAGATTTGCAGGCAAATACGCTGTCAGGGCTGTGCGACATGAACCCGCAGAGCGTCTTTGTATGCTGTTGGGCGTGACTGGGGACTGGGCAAGATGCGATGCCACGCTCTGATCCTCCCCTAAAGCGTACACACATCGTCAGCACTCAAGCGTACCCATTCAGGCCATTGGACCCGCATCTTGTGGTAGCACAATCGAGCTGCATGCCATCCCAAGAGATAGTTCCCGGGCCCGCAGCTCATTGGTCAATGCCTCGCTCTTCACCACCCGCAAACAGGATGAGAGCTCAAGAGATGGCATCATAGCCGGGTTGTCCCCTCCATCGAAGCTGCGAGCACTTGGCTGCTGGACCAACTCTAGCGCCTCCACATCCAGGTAATATCCCTGCATCCATCATTCGGCCTCCCACCTGCCGTGCTGACTCTCTGCAAAAGTTGCATGGCGATCCCGCATTTCGATGTTGGGAGATACGGGGAAAATGCGAGGCCTTGCATCTTGCACATGCTGCAAATGCTGGCGTGCTCCATCCCAGAAGTGACCGTGACATACAAATGGAGCAGAACGCCACACTGACACCTCTCTGCTAGCTTCACCAAGCTGGCTGTTTCTCGTTAGACCACCACTTGTTCTCACCGGAAAGAGGGTGCATTTTGGCTCACCATGTATGCCTGTATGCATGATACCTGCACTTACGTTTCCTAGCAGCGTCTTTTATCTGCTCTCCCCAAAAAAATCTCGCAGGCCGCTTCATGTCTGCTCTACGTCTTGTCGCTGTCGCTGTCGTCAGCTCCCCGCCTATCACTGTGGTTACGGTACCTTCACACCGCCCCTGAACCATAGGATCAAGCCATCTTCTAGACGTAGACTTTGCGACTCTTCCTCACTCCTTCGCGATCCACGTCGGACTCGACAGTTCGCTGGCATTCTCGCCTCAACCCGCGCTCCTGGTTGCCGACAGGGTCTCAGACCTGCAGCTGTTCTGTCTGTCCCAGAGGATCTAAACGCCGCGGCAGAACGCCGACCTCAATTGTCGATTTTCGAGGAGAGCTACCTCCCACCAGACCTTTCCTCGCCTCGGCGTGTGTCCGCATGGCCCGATCGTCGAGCTGGTAATTTCAGGGCGGCCTTCCAGGCTTGGCTCATCAACAATTCCTCCTTTGGCAGTGTTGATTGCACCTACGGGCAATCAAAGACCTCGTTGGCGACGAGCCGTGCTACCGACAGGAGCAACACCATCACATTGCCTACATGCGGTGTCTCATCCAACTCCTACACACGCCGACATCATCGACCTTTTGTCACGGTGTCTCCCACTCTGGGACGACTCCTTCTCCAGCGCCAGTTTATGCATAACACTTTATCTCACGCATATCTGGCTATTTCCGGCGTTGCGGCACTGCTCCTCAATCCTCAAAAATCGTGACATCGCGGCGCGGTCGTCCGAGAGGCTTGCTCTTATTGCCTGCATCCGGATGCCAGACACACCAAACAGCCCTGGTATCTCGCAGCAGGCCTCCGCCCGCTTATCAATCTCGCCCAAACGTTGACCGTCGCCTGACACCTGTCACAGTAATATACTTTTGATATTCGCTTTCCTCGCTCCCGAGCACGGCTTGTTACAATTCATCTGCCACGTCGCTACTGTGCCGCGTGTACCTGTCGATCCAGAGACTCGGATTAGTTGGCAACCCTTGCGAGACCCAACCGCCTTACTGCCCAGTCTGACGTCAACTCCACCAGGCTGTGCGAGACTACTGGGATAATCATAATTGACCCCAACGTATCGATACCAGCAGTTTTCTGAAAGTTCATTGTTTTTGGATGGGCTCGTTTTTGACCCCCAACCATCACCGACCATTATTCAACCCGCAAAAGGAACCCAGATGAAGCCGCCCCGATCCGAATCCAAGATGGATCTGTTGAAGTGGAAACGGCAGAGCTCAGTCCCGTCGCTACAAGCGCTGGCGCTGGAGTCGCCTAGCAGCTCGAGCCCGGCGGGAAGCTCGCCGGCGAGCTCGATACACGAGAACAAGAGCAGCAGCTTCTTCACCTCAGTGAAACGAAGTCTCAGCCGGGTATCGACCTCGCCACGCGCGACGTCCACCGACCTCTCGTCGCCAGGCACTCCGGGCTCACCGAACCGAAAAGTGCTGCACAAGCCCACGGGCTCGTTCTCGTCCAGTCACACCCTGCCGCGCCGGAGCTCAGCTACCTCGGTCAAGAGCAGACGGTTGTCGAGGGCCTATTCACTCTCGCTGAGCTCTTCACGGCTGCCGACAACGGGCATCGACTTCAGGACGGCCATCGATTGGAAGACGCAGCAAGTAGAGGCACATTGTGCGGCCGAGGCCGACCCACAAGTCCTCCGCAGCAAGCCTTCTTACCTGGTTGTGACGCAGGACTACATCGTCAAGATGAGGAGTAAAGCAGAGGCATTGGCTGCTTTCCCTCAGATAGATGGCGGCTTGGAGAGTCGCGGCATGATGCCAACTCCGGAGCCCATACTCGTCATCCCGGTTCACATGATGGTCTCCGTATTTGTGGCGGAGGGCACACGGCCCTCGTTTGGAATTGAGCTGTGGTGGCGGTCTCCGACCTGTCGAGCAGCATACTGCAGCACCCAGGCCTACTTCAGCATGCCTGAGGACCGATCCGAGATGATGCAAAGCATCGTCACGCAGCTCAAGGCAAAGAGCTCCGAGTTTCCGGAGGCCTCTCTGGTGCCGTTGGAGGTGGAAGCGCAGATCGTGGACATCTTTGCCAGAGAAGAGCCCGGTTTCGAGACGTGCAAGCCGGAGATCTTCCCCGTGGTCAGGAGGACCTCGGTGAGGGAGGATGTGCATTCAAAGGACAAACCAAGAAAATCACAGGATGTGTCTTCTTGGTATTTGGCGCTGGGTAGGAACTCGTGCTACCTCGCCGAGGTCGGGCCTGGCCTGCCGGTGGACGTGAAGTTTCAGACCTTTGGCCTAGTGACTTTGGAGTCATTCCGAGCGAACTGGACATTTCACGAGGAGCGATTCGTTTTAAGCTTCCGGTGAGTTGAGCATGTTTCCGTCATGGATCATCATCAGAAAAGATCACGCTAACAACGAAGTAGGGCCCCATTCGAGCCAGCAGTGAGGCTTGAACTCGCAAGCAGATATTATCGACAGATTGTCATCACATTCATGAAAGCGGACCGCTTCCTCAAGCCCTGTTGGCCAACGACACTTCAAACGATGGAGACGTTCCGAATCTCGGGGCTCACCGACCCGCAACTTCTAGTTGCCGGTGACAACTACGGCGGTCTCAAGCGAACACTGGATGCTTTCCTCTCTGCCTACCACAGCTTACCGGTCGAGTGGGAGATCAACTGGAAGACCACCTTGTCCCCCGAATTCCGTCTGCTCCCGCCGAAGACAGGCGGCTCATACACGAACCTCCAGCTTCTGGCTGTCATGAGGTCGCTGCGGTACAACGGCTACTTCAACTCCATTTCGTTTAATGGCGCCGACCTCAGCGGGCTGTGGGACGTGAAAGACCTGGCCGGTAGGACGCCTGTCCCATACATAAATCGGAGCTGTAAGTCCCATTCTGCTGCTGTGGCCGTGGGACTCAAAATTGACATATCATAGGTCTCGCACTCAGTGAGATGGAGCTGGGCCAGATGAATTTCGGCACGCTTTTGCACCAAGAGATACATGGTCTCGCCTTCTGCTCGGAAAGTATACGACAGATTGATTTTACCAATTGTTTCACTGAACAGAATGTCCGCCGAAACATGTCGTCCTCGTCGAGGACAACCCTTGGATTTCTATACCCCATTTTGAATCTGCTCGAGTTAGGATTGACAAAATGTAATCGTCTTTTGCTGAGCGGTAATTATCTACGCTCGGCAGATATCGAAGGATTAGGTGAGTTGAGAATTTGATTCGCAGTGCGCACCAGACATGATGCTGACCATTCACTACAGTCGAAGCGTTGATGACTCAGACCGTCGAGATCCAGGCTTTGGACATTTCCAACTGCGGACTCTCTGATCTTGCACTGCGCGACATCTTCGAGGTCCTCCACCATCAGGGAAACTCGTTGCAGTCACTTGAGGTATCTGGCAACCGAGGCCGTGTTCAAGTTGCACTCATCGCGAACTTCTGTCAAACCGTCTACGACCTGAGGAAGTTGAACGTCTCTGATATCATCATGGGCGACATCCCCGGCCCACTCTTCTCCTTCGAAACACTATCACGTTTTGAGTACCTAGAGGAATTAGATCTATCGAAGATCAAGATGAACGACGCTACCCTCACTGCACTGGAAAAGTACCTCTCGCAAAAGCCATTGCCTTCAGAACCTCTCATATATAATTTCCCGGACGACTCCCCAGCCCCGACTTCCACCCTCCGCAAGCTCGCTCTGAACAACTGCGGCATCAATGGCCGCGAGGCCGCCCGTCTTGTCCGTGCCCTGTGCAATCATCCCAGCGTACACCTTCATCTCGCCGGGAACCCCCTCGACGAAGGGGTCGAGGACTTCTGCCGAGCCCTTGCACTCACACCAGGCCCAGCGGGCTTACACATAAACATGATCGAGTTGCGCCACGAGGCGAGCTTCGTCGGCCTGATGAAAGGACTCACTCTGAATAGGCACATCACCTTCCTCAGCATGGCTGGCACCGCACCCACGCCCCTAGCAGATGGACCATGCGGACCTGAAGTCTGCGAAGCGCTGGAGGCCTTCTTTCGGGGCAACAAGTCCGTCCGCTACCTGGACCTGTCCGGGTACAGCGGCAAGCTCGACGAGGGCCAGCTTGCTCGCGGCTTCGCGCGCTCCCTGCGCGGGCTTGCGGCCAACGACACGCTCACGCACCTCCGCATCCGCAACCAGAACCTGCACGACGACGTGGGCACGCTCGGCAGCGTGATCCGGCAGAACGGCACCCTGCGCATGGTCGACTGCCAAGAGAACGCCTGGAACCTGACGAGCGTGCAGTTCCTCGTCAAGAGCCTCAAGCTCAACACGTCCATCGTCGAGTTCCCCTTCCCGCAGGCCGAGTTCGAGCGCGTCTGGGCGCGCGTCGTGGCCGACCTGCGGCGGCAGAGCGCTGCGGTTGGGGCCAGTGGTGGCGGCGGCGGCAAGGCTGCGGCGTCGATGCAGCACGGGCAGGAGAATGTCCTGCGCACCGCCTTGCTGCGGCAGGTCCACGAGCTGCGCGAGGCGGTGGAGCGGAACCGCGCGGCGCTGGAGGAGAGCGTGCCCTTCACCATGGACTTTGACGACTCCACCGCTACGGGGGGAGACGGCGGGTGGCCGAGCCTGCAGCTGAAGATACCGACCGCACATGGCAGCAGCAGCCGGCGCCTGTCCAGACTACCGCCACTGGCTCACGTCCAGCAGCTCCGCAAGGGCCTCACCATCTCGCCACCCGCTACCACCCACGGCCCCGCGAGACTGCTCGACTTCGACCTCGACGCCGACATCATGGTCACGCCCACGGACCCGCCCGCGCAGCAACACATGATGGCCCGCAAGGTCCACGAGGCCGGCGGCACTGGCACCGCCGGCGGGCCCCTGACTGTGCGCTCTGACGTGCTCCAAGGGAGCCGGGTCGACAATCCCTATCACGTCGGGCGGGACGCAGAGGCGCTGGCGCTACTCGAGACGCCGCCCGGCGCGCTGAGTCCAAACGACGACGATGATGACGCTGGCGGTTTCAGCCCCACCACGGACCCCTCGGCGCCGCTCACGCCGACGGCGTCGGTGCCCGACGAGCTGTCCGAGACGGGCTCCTCGGAGCTGGGGAGCAGCAAGTCGGGCGAGCCCGCCGGCCTGGTGATGGTAGGAGGAGGAGGCGCCGGGGTGGCCAGGGCGGGTGAGCCGCGGGTGTCCAGCTCCTCGGTCGGTGGGTTTGATATGGGCCTTTATCTCGGGAGCGGGAGGGATTTCGTGGCGAGTCGATTCCGCGCGGGCGGGCTGGAGGCGCACGAGGAGGAGTGAGGATGTGTGGCTTTGTACGACGCAAGCGAGGGACGGTAATGTGTCTGTCTGGTAAGACCATGTCTTCTGCGGGGATGACCGAGGCAAGCTGTGCTACGTCAGCATAATGTTAGTTGTAAGAGAGGCTTGTACGAGATGGGTTGTTTGTCCCGCGGGTGCGGCGTTGTACGGTTGGGATGTGTGACACCTAACGATGCCTTTTTTTCTTCTTCTTTCTTGTTGCTTTGACGACGAAGCAAATTCTGAGATACCCTAGACGCAATGGAGACGTTCGACCACAAGTTTTTGAGATGCAGCGACGCCAGACTCCTGGCACTATGTATTCCATTGACAATAATTAGATATCATTCTGGCCTGGCGTGCCCGTGCCTCCCCGTCTTTCACGGCTTTCCCACTTGCATATATCTGTGTATGTGCACATCTCCAATGTCCTGGTTCAGAAATCCGCCCTTCTCTCCCTCGGCTCTCTCTCTCTGCGAGGGCGAGGGAGTATGAGGATTTGCAGTACAGCAATCAGGACGCTTATTATGTGATGAACCCGACCTCAGGACGATGGACCCGACCCGAAGCCCCGACTGCCTTCATGCGTGATGCACCAACACCTACCCAACACAATAGGTTGGACAGATTTTACCTGGGTAGGATTCAGAAGTTCGCCGTATGCAACGGGGCTCCCAAGGAGAAGTTTTTCTCACATGGTTTCGCCACCGTCGTCGTTTCGACGACTCCTTTCCGGGGGGGGGGGTTCGGGTTTGTAGTAGAGGTTTTCAATGAAGTATCACCTCTCAGAGTTATATCATGTTCTGTGCCAAAGGTCTTCGATAGCCCATGCTATGGGTATCATTCATTGCAAAAGACGAGAGAGTGTCTTAGCCAGAAGCCATGTTGCAGGACTGTCCTGGAGACCGCCCCGTTCACCTTCTCCTGCGCCATGCAACCATCCAAGTATCCAGATCGAAACAGCCTATCGGAGAAATCTCATGAGTTGCTGCTGTTGCTACGTGAGCAACTTTTGCAGTATTCTCCTGCGTCATCATTATCTTCCGAAACCACTCCCAGGCCTCCCTGCTTCATATTTTGTCTCTTCCCCAACTACGTACACTACTCCTTGCTCTTCACTAGCTCAATCTTCGTCCTGACAAAATGGATTGTGTTGTCTCTTTGTCACGACATGCATCGCAAGTTTTATACAATATTGCATATCGAATGGGACTCACTTGAGAACACACTCATGTACTCCAGCAAAAAACCTCTAGACTGTAAGAAATAGTTGAATATATAAGCATACAAGCCTGTAGTTTTAGGGATAAAGACACTGAAGGCACTGTAACTGTAGGGTGTATGGGAGTCCAATTGATTACTAATAGGCGTGATACCTTCTATCTTTCCAGTTAATTTCTAAGGGTCCTAGCCCTAATATATATAGACGTTTAGTGGCTTTTAGGGTCCCCTTAAGCTGTCCTTCAGCTGAATATAGCTGAATATAGCTGAATATAGCTGAATATAGCTGAATATAGCTGAATATAGCTGAATAGTTAGTACGTATT
Organism: Dendrostoma leiphaemia; assembly: GCA_026120015.1. NCBI lineage: Eukaryota > Fungi > Ascomycota > Sordariomycetes > Diaporthales > Erythrogloeaceae > Dendrostoma > Dendrostoma leiphaemia. The sequence continues at coordinate 35,823 of JALRMF010000198.1, forward strand.
CGAAAGCCTTCGAATACGTCAAGACTTTAGTCTTATACGTCAGCATTGCTATTTCACATAGACAACTCCCGGACCCCACACGACCATGAAACAGCCAGGCATCTAGACGCCAGCTGGACATCCAACACCCGGCCGGGCCCCCCTTCCTCGTTTTCAAATTTCGAAAAAGAAAAAAAGAAAAAAAGAAAAAAAAGAAAAAAAAAGAAAAAGGAAAAAAAGGAAAAGGAAAAAGGAAAAAAGTTCCCCGAAATCTGCTCGCCACCTGCGGGCCAAGGCAGATGCTGCGTCCACCACCAGCCCACGAGGGCAGTGCTGTTTCACATTGGATTTGAGGAACCATCTCCATGTCTTGTCTGTATGCGATACCGAGGAGCGAGGTGATCAAATGAACGCACCCACCCCCCCCCCCCCCCACTCTTCCTCCGCACTCCGTACTCCGTTTGTAACACTTGACAAGCAGCGCCGGCCGGGCGGGCGCAGTCACAGAGTGTGGGGGACAGGATATATCCTAGCAGCAGGATAAAGGTTATCTACTTATCCATCTCAAATTTTTCCACTTTGTGATTCAACCGTGGGCGCCACGGCGCGGCGCGCCCAGGCAGAACCAAGCAGACCAAGCACCTTGGCTTGCTACGCCCAGGATGCCTCGCTTGGTCATGACGGCGACGAAGTTCTCGGACACACAAGGGCAGGGTCCAGATCATGAGACGGGGGCCTCGGTTTCAAGACCTTCGCAGACACCTGGTCAGCAAGCTTTCAGGATAAACCCTTTGTTTGAATCAGCCACATGAGTGACATTTGGTATTCAACTCTTGTGCCTATGTGGTGTAGTAGTAGTAGTAGTAGGTGTTGGTATATTCGGTGGAGGCAGGACCTCCCCGCCCACTCTCCATTTATTTAAGTCCGCAATGCATGGGGAGCCCTCCTTCTATGAGCCTCTCGTGTGAGCCATTGGGCCTGTCTTTCTGCTTTGTACATGTGCTGACAAGATATATATATGGACAACAATACCACTTCCCGCAAACGCCACGCAATGAGATAAACGTAAAATAAACAACATTTGCCGGTCGTATTAAAAAAAAACCCCCCATGAAATCATATCTTATCTTCTCCGTTTTCGTCCCAATGACTTTTGACTGATGTCCGGGGTATCATGGCGAATTCCAATGCCTCGTGCATTTTCGGGCTCCAAGAAGCTCTCGCGGTACGTGTGGTAGGTAGGTAGGTAGGGGGGTAGAGTAGGTCAAAAAGCCGTGCCGTGGCGTCAAAGCCTCCCCAGGGTCGACTACGCCGCTGCTTACATCAGCCCCAGCGTCAGCCCGGCCCCGAAGGTCCCGACGACGGCCGCCGCGGCGCAGGCAGCCAGGCCCGCGCCCCGCATCCTCGGCGGCGCGCCGGCGTTCTCGAGGCCGAAGCCGCCGGTGGTCGAGGTGGCCTCGCCGATGCCCGTGGCGGAGACGGCGTTGGACGCGGCGGTGGCGCTCGGGACGGCGCCGCTGCCGGTGCCGATCTCGACGACGTGGTTGGTGGTGGCGTTGAACTTGGTCTGGGCGATGGAGATCTCGTTGTTGGCCAGGTCGTAGACGACGTAGGCGCTGCGGAGGAAGGTGTCGCCCAGGACGTTGGTCGAGCTGCCCGAGGGGGCGATGCCGAAGAGGCACGCCTCGGTGCCGTCCTTGAAGGTGGGCCGGCTGCCGGAGCTGGTGACGATGTCGAGGACGAGCTCGTTCATGGCGACCGAGACGACGGGCTCCGAGAAGTTGAACCTGAAGGCGCTGTCCGACTGGGCCGCCGAGCAGGCGATGTACGCGGCGCCCTGGGACGAGTCGTACTGCGCCGAGACCTTGTCGTAGATGGTCTGCACCATGGCGTCCGGGAGGTAGGTCAGGCTGGACCCGCTGTCCAGGAGCACGGGCAGCGCCTGGCCGGTCGCGACGGCGTCGTCGCCGACGTGCAGGCCCGTCAGGGTGACGAGGAACTCGGCGTACACGCTGCCCTCGGCCTGGACCGGCAGCGTCGTGAGCTGGCCCTCGAACTGGTCCGTGTCCACGCCGCCGAACAGGATCGAGCCCGTGTTGGCGTCCAGGTCGTTGAGCCAGAGGCTGTAGGCGTTGGAGTTGATCTTGCCCGCCGAGGCCATCTTGGCCGGCAGGTTCTCGTACGGCGACAGCCCCGCCCGCCCGACCTGCACCTCGTTGGCGGTGTATCCGATCCCCAAGATGCCCTGCCCGCTGCTGCTCTTGTAGCCGACGCCGAACTGGAAATCCGACAGGGCTGTGCCTCCCACGTTGATGGTGTCGGTCACGTAGTCGCCGCTTGCGCCGGAGCCATCTACATAGGAGATGTTGAACCAGGACCCGACGTAGCCATAAGTCGACGAGTCGTTGGCGGTATAAGTGCCAGCAAAGGCGCAAGGTTTCTTGGATTGTTGGCAGTATGACGACGAGGGCGTGTTCACCCACAGGTCACTGCTGCCGGTGTCGATGTGGAGTCGCAGGGACTGTGCCGGGGTCCCGACGGTGGCGTTGATGAAGTAGAGCGTCTCCTCGTTGTCCAGACTCGATCTCACCGTCCCCCGTCTTCTTAGTTGGTCCCGCTTGTGCGGTTCTGCTACCGCCTTCCTCTGTGTCTGCATGCTCACTACCCTTGGTGCTTGCCCTCTTGTCCGTTGCCGGAGGTCGAGGCCATCCACTGATATTAGTGTGGCCGCGAGGGCCAATATTGTCGTGCACTTCATGGTGCTGGTCGGATTTGGAGGTCGCCGTGCAGAGCCGCCCGTTCTCGAGTCTCGGGTATTTCACCTGGGTCGTGATTTTCACACACGAAGCCCGTCCACTCCCAAAGCCCAGCTGATGGAAGGCAGTAGAATAAGAGAAAAGAAGGTCCCGAGCGTGCTATGATAACATTGGGCCAATTTGCTGGACGTTGGGTGCAGGGCCTGATGCAGTAATATCGAATGATTCCGGCGGGAAGCTAATAAGCTTTTCGGTGTGGGTACGAGTGCGTATGCCCATACGTAAGGAAGTGCTGGTCGCCCCGGGAGTCTCGGTGTGCTGAAGCCGACTTCGCGGTATATGCGTCCGTAGGATTTGACAAATACTATTGCGAGAGACACGCCTGTCGGCGAGAATGGAGTCGGGGCCGAATATTGGAGAAAGAAGGGAGCAAAAAGGGAATTTCAAACAATGGTGGAGGTTTTGGATGAATCTAATCGCCAGAAGCCGGAAGTGTATGCAAGATGCACGAGCAAGCGAAAGACAAGTATCCAAAACGTCGGAACGGAGCAGCTCAGCCACCTTGACGTGACAGGAACAGGCCGACGTCCGGCTGCTGCGAGGGAGAGGGAAAAGTTTGGCCGTCGCATGAAGCAGACGCACGGAAGCAGACAGACACAAGACGCCTGGCGACAGCCAAGCCACAGGTGCACGAAGCCAAGCGTCTTGGGAGAGTCTCACGGTCCGGGCAGCGGTCGAGGATTGTGTCAAGGGTGCCGCGGCTCGAGCGTAAGGCTGGGTAGGGATGGTCCGCGTAATTAGGTAGCTGTCGAAGGGTCTCTGGCGTCGCAGACAGATGGTCGGCCGTGGCCTTGGCTTTTGTGGGGGGGGGGGGGAAGGGGACTTTTTGTTCAGATTGCCGGGCGGGGTTTGTCGTATAATAAGGTGCTCTCGGCTTGGCTGCAAGATGCAAGATGCAAAATGGACGGCTGGACAATACAGTACTTTGGTACCGTACCGCGGAGGGTTCCCAGGGAACACCTAGGTCTGAAGTAGTGGGAAGTAAATTCAGATGAACGAACAGACGTCCCGAGAAGCGAGGGCTGCGTAATCAATAGTCGAATCCCAGCAGCTCCCCTGCCCGAAGTCGCCGCCGTGCGCTGGGTATCGGCGTGATGCTGTAGCACTTTGACGGTTCAGAATAGGTACAAGCAGAGAGGTCTCAGACCTTGGCCCTCCGGCTGGAAGGGGGGAGTGACCAAAAGAAGAAGAAGAAGAAGAAAAGCAGACACAGGGCGAGGCGAGACGTGTGGTGTGCAGATCCATCGGCATCCAGTCCCGGGCGATCATAACTTGCCGTACCACAGTAAATTCCCCTTCGTGCGGTGGACGCGGTGGGATGGCGAACTGTGGACACCGGGCATCGAGGCGCCCCCCGGACAGACCCATGGACATCCGGTGTTCTCTACTGTGGGTAGCAAATCGGAAGATCCATCCAGCCAGGCAGCGAGGCTGACCTGCATGTTGGACAGCTCGTCGGACAAGAAGCAGTGCCGTCTGGGCCGTCAGAACCGCCTGGACGCCCGTGATGGGGGCGGCTGAGGCTTTGACCCGCAGCGTGGGCCTGCATGGGGCCAGCCAAACGTGCCTGACGTGCCTCGACACACGCCAGGGCGAGTGACAGGGGACAGCGTGGGACAGCGCAGGGAGGGGAGGAGGAGGAGGAGGAGGAGGAGGAGGAGGAGGAGGAGGCGCGCAGATTGGCATTCAGGCATTGTGGTGGCCCTGGACTGGGTGGCAGAGTGACGCGCGGCCCCGAGAAGGTGATGTGATAATTGCGGGGCCCATGTTGCGCGGCTCGTGAAGATCTCACGGATTCTGACCGGTCAAGAAAGAGAATCCCGCCATGCGGCCCTTTACCTACCTACGGCAGGTAGCCTTTCGATTCTTCCCTTTTTCAGGTCTGGTCTCTGCTCTGCTCTCCGGTCGATCGAGATAAGCGAGGCGCCGTCCCGTCCGGGGAGGAGGAGGAGACTCGAGAGCCATTGAACCTCGTCGTACAAGCAATACGGCAAGTTCGAAGTAGGCATTCCTCACACCGTTGGAAGTGTCATGCATCTTCCGGAAGCCCAAACCAACCACCCCCCCCCTCCCTTTTCCTCCCTTGCAGACGCCGGTGGTGAAGGCAGCTCCTCTGCCTGCTGAGCCACGGGATGTGCGGCAAAGCAGGCCTATCAAAGTCTGCCGGAGCCCACATGGGGAATTTACGATGTGGTGTGGTAGAGAAGAGCGGCCGATCTGAAACGCGCAAGACGGGCGGCAGAGGAGAAGGTCGACGGTAGACTTGCCCGTTGTGGTTAGCACAAGCCTATTTCTGGCTACTGCCGCGGACATCAGACATCTACTTGCTCCATTCATCACCCACCCCCTCTGCACAAGTGTGTGGGCACTGGGCAGGTGGGCCGTTCCGGCCGAGGAGCTTTGAACTCCAAGCCGGATAGCCGCCGATCCGTGCTCATCTTCTCTCCGAGTACTCCCCGAGTGTCCATGGTGAGAATGGAGAATATTCATCCAAAAAGCTGGGACGCCGTACCGAGATCAAGACTTCCGGGAATTGGAATGCGGCGTCCATCGTGTGGATCGGCGATGATGCAGCAGCCCAGTTTCCTTGGGAGACTGCCCAGGTGGCAGCCTCATCGCATGGCCCTCGAGAGTCGACAGGTCGCCTGCGGAATGTGGGCGAGGCTGTTTGATTGCAGGCGATTGCGTCGTCCGACCACGGTCGGGTTTGGATTAATTCTCTCAGCCCAGACCCCGGAATGGGCGTCGAGGCCTCGCCAGCTCTCTCGGCCCAGGCCGAACACCACCACCACCCTTTCGGGTCGCTGGGGAAATTAAGTTATTACCACAGTACGCGTGACGATTCCGGCCTCGCCAACCGCCACCATTGGACGTCGTTACGTGGTTCTCGGACAAAAAACACAAACACTCGGCCGACCGAGGTGCCTCGATGCCTCGATGCCTCGATGCCTCCTGCGCTTTCTTTGTGAGCTGTAGGTACGGTAAAGCCCCTTCTCTCGGAGCGCACCGGCCGCTGACACCTCGGATGGCGCCCCAACACACTCGGTTGTCTTGGCGGCGTAGGTCTTGACCTCTTGACCAGTAATCTCAGTGCATAGTGCATGCGCCTCTTCCGTTTGCATCCGCGACGACAGCTGCCGTGCTCGGCTCGCCCTTGGGCCCGTCGCCGCTGAGTCGATGAGCTCAACATCCAGGGCGGTCTTGAGGGACCCGGATCGGCCAGCCAGCAGTTCTTGTCACGAGAGGCACAGGATGGAATCCATGCGAGCCGGGCCCGCGCGGTCGGGCCGTGCACATCTCGGCGTTCTTGGACGGGCGCGGCGGGATTGCACGGTCCCGAGGTCGCCCTCTTGCTCGCGCCCGTGGGGGGGGGGGGGGATCCTCTCTGTCCGAGATGCAATACCCTCACCTCGTGGTGATTTGAAAGGCTTTCGATGCGTTGGCCCGATCGCTCCCACCACACCGGCGCCCGGCGCCGGTTCGGAGGGATTCGGTTTACGTAAGCTGAATATCACCACCAACACCATAATACCCCTCGATGCTTTCTGGCAGCAGCTGGCAGTCAATATTAGTAAATCTATCTACAAGTGTAAGGTTAAGTTTGTCAGATAAGGAGAACTATTCCCTTACATATAAGCGCCAAAATTTCCATTCAGCAATCTCTTCTTCTCCTAGTGGTGCTGTACGGTCTATGGTGAATACCTAGGCATATACAATTTGGGTGAATGTGTACCTAAGATGTTCATTGTCCAAATCTGAGTACTTTCTGGTACCGCTTTGCCCGTGAGCAACGCATACAGTAATACTACTAAACTTCTGTTCAGGGCCCAGTCTGCCACTGGTTATTGCAGTGTTAGTGCAGTACCTAAACTGAGTCGATGACACCGAGACGCAGCTGAGCCCCTCAACTTCGGAAGAACTCTAAGATCTTGGCTATAGCATACTACTGTGAGATTTTCTTCCGAAAATCGACAGAGCTGTAAGCCGAAAGGCCTCTTCTATCCTATACCTTGATATGGCCTATTGAGTGGGCCACTCAGCCTACGTCGCCCGTTTCATTGCCGTTGGGCGTACTTCATGGCCGCTTGCTTTGGGCACTGCAACAGCCCAGTGGATTTTGTCTAATTCGTTTGAAAACCTGACGCAGGCAGCACATAACATTAGGGAGCCGGGTGTAGTATAATGTTGCCGGCTTAAAATATTTTGGAAGTGGAATAGAGCCCGTATTGCTGCTTTGAGTAGAAGTTCAATACCGGTATAAAACGAAGCCTCAGGACCACTTGAAACAAAGACCGAAAGCACAGCTGCATAGGCAGCTGTTACTGCCATCACCTCAAAATTCGACACCCTTAGCATCATGGCCACGAGGGGTGAAAACGTCAGAATGCAAATTGACACAATGATCAGCTGGGTCTGTCTCGCTAACGTTGTTCACAAAATAGCAAGGGCCGGGGGCAGGACGAGGAAGATGTAAGTCATCGCCGCGGATATTACATGCTCTATAGTCGAAGCTACGAGCGTGTGTTTTGATAAGGCTACCGCTGATCGCGACTTGGACACCCGAGTCCTTCTATATTGTCCTAAATTTCTGATAGTTTCCGACATCTAAATCTTCGCAGGCACTCGTGAAACCAACGTTGGAAAGGGTCGGTCGGTGATCCTGGCCTAAGATCCGCCTTGAGGAGCCTGGTTTTGGCCTTCTTATGGAATGTGAGATCAGTCCGTAAGCTGGACTGTTTCTTATCATCTAATAAAGAGAATGTCTCTATGGCTATGGTGTTGTTGAATGCACCTAGCGCTTCGTCTGCCAAGTAACTGTGATCAGTATTAGTCCCGAGGCTCCTGATCGGTGCTGCAATAGACCGTGTTGCTTAAGCAACCTACGGAGCTCGAGGATTCAATCCCTAGTAATGGTCTTCAAAAGAGGAGGCGCGCTTGAGTCCCCTTTGCAAGACCTTAAGCCGAGTCGATCGCGAGCCGACGGATTGGATCCCAATGAGAGCCCTGCCTGGTAAATCTTATGATCCGCCTCGGTTATGTCGTCCTCGAGGAAGCGGAGATTGAGTAGGTGTGACGTCTTGAACCGGCGGAAGCCATGCAGTGTGAAGTTGTTATCGTCGGTTGCACTCTGCCTGTGTCTGCGGAACTTCCATACCGCGCTCTGCGGGATTTCAAAAGCTCTCATAGTGACTGCCATTGCAAGAAATATAGATTCATACTTGCACAATAGCTTTTCAACTTGCAAATTAGTCACTTTAATAATCTGTCTACTCTAACAACTTGTTTGTTAAAATATCTTATCTATTAAGGTTAAATTAACTACATAAGGCTGCTTTTTATTAACAAATTAGCCTTTAGACTTAAGGTAGCCTTTTAATTAATAACAGCCTTTGAGGGAAAACGGCGTTTTAAGCTATATAACATCTTTTACAAAAGAAACTATTTAGGGGGGGAGGGGAAGGCATACGCTGGGCTAGCGCCCAAATATAGTCCGTTTGCTTCGGCGTTGCCACTTTTCCAACCTACTTTCTTTGCTTTTCACAATAAACTAAAGCTTTCTTTTAAATTTAACGTATACATGCGTAAGTAGCCGTTTAAAGCTGGTTTTAAATCAAGCACCTTAGTTAACTTAGTTACTTAGTAACATTATTAGTAGTTGATATTAAAAAGGCACGTTAAGTATATATTTAAATGTTATAAGCATTGTAAAAAATCTTATGTAATTTTAAACTAATACCTAATACTTTAAATAACTACTTATGCAGCTTATAAAACTTATACCTAATACAAAAGGCTAATAACTACTTTTTAGCTTAAAGGCTATTATTTACCCCAAAGGCTATTTGCAATGTAAATCCATTTACTACAACATTAATCCTCTTTTAAATAGTATAATAATTTAGATAAAGAATCTTTTATATAGCCCAATGATCGTCTATTAATTACAATTGTCTGCGACTGAAAACGGCTCAAAGTCCGCCTTATAACGCAAATAATTTATACCCTCTAAGATGCTCATGATGACCATTTTTGAGCCCCCCTATAAGCGCGGTATGGTTTTCCGCCACGGTCGCGGGCACGACTTTGGGGGATTGGACATGATAGATCCAAGTTGGGCCCGCTCCATACAGTACCTACCTAGGTAGGTATGTAGCTATAATGCGCAGAGTAGAAAGTCAAGAAGAGGTCTGAGCCTTGTCTTTTGGAATATAGGGCCCCAAATCTTCGAGTATAAAACTTGGAGGTCCGTCATGTGGTAATCATCTGAACCCACCTTCTATACCTTGGTTAATGTAACTTGTGCTCGGCTAGAGTTTATCAGCGTTCCACACAGTTCAGTTCAATCAGTTTAGTTAGCAGTCTTAGTTCACAGTTTCAATCAATTCTTATAGTTAGTTAGTTTGTTTTTTTAGCAGTTAACTGCAGTCCAACTAATTAGTATGCTAGATCTTTAAGTTGCTTTATATAGGGACTAGTAGCCCTACATTGTAGCTTGATTTTAGTGTATTAGTTTATATTATTGCTTTTAGCTTTAGTATTTTAGCCTTGCCAAATATAATTCCAGCTTATAAATAATATAATAGCGGCTTACAAAGATTAGTTTTGCTTATATTTTCGCTAGCTAAGCAGTTCCTATTTCTCCTCTCTCTTATTCTCTTATATATACTAACATCTTTAAATCCTACGATGTCTTTTAACGCCCTTAACTTACTTAGTTGCTTATTGCAACGCTAGTCTATATAAAGTTAAATTAAGGCTTATAACTCTAATCAGCACCTATTTAGTATACTTAGCAACCTTTCTTATATTAAAGCTATTAGCAAACCTACTCGCAAGGCATTGTAAGCCTCTCTATTGCCTAATTGGGTAATTGAAATAAGCAGTCTAAGCAGTTAGTGAGCCTGAAATTTCAGCCTAGTTAATAGTTTGGCCTAAATTTAGCAGTGAACAGTTTTGGTATCTTGAACTGAACTGACTGAACTGTGTGGAACGCTGGAGTTTATGTCTAACCTGGTTCCTGCAAATGGTTTATGTCAGCCTTACACGGCCATTGGGGCGCGGTCAAATCCACCGCAAACGCGTACTTGCAAAGACCTCGGGAGCTCCAGACTCGAATCACGAAATGAACAAAGGGCGTGCCAGGCGGACGTCAAACTTAGGGCTGGCGAGAGTCATGCGGGACTTGATAAATGCGAACGTCTCAAGGTTCTTAAAAGATACTATGGTACCTTGGCATTGAAGTGAATTCAATTGAGTACATATAAACGCTTCCAAGAATTACAGGCCGTAATCGACAGAATTAAAAACAAAGCAGCCCGGGCTTCCCAACGCAGATTTCAATCTAATCCATTCCCACCTCTTATCATTGATGAGGATTGGCGCCAGGAGACCTTTGGCTGAATCGACGACTGATGAAAAAAAAAAAAAAAAAAAACAAGAGCCATCTTCATTAATTTATTCTCCACTTTGGAAAGTCGGGGGACCTGGTCGCCACGCTGCTGCCATTGTAGAGCTCGAGAGGCACCTCGGCGAGGTTGGCGTCCAGCATACCTGTTGGTAAGTCAATCTCCATATACGAAGAGGTCTGAATAGGGGGTGAAAACGAGTGTATTGCTATTGTTGTTGATGATGTCTAGCAGAAGGAATGGAAGAGAAACTATCGTTGTACGCTAAAGGGATTAGGCGTACATGCGTACGGTCTCTTCCAATTGCCGTTGGGCTGTATCAGCCCAGCTAGCCATTTAGCTAGCTAGTTTCTTCTAATAGCTATATGCCTCCGGTCTAAGGCGGACCAAGCTATTGCTATAGCTATCAACCTACACTGGCAGTCTTTTGTATCGGCTCGTAACCCCTCGTTGTACACTCTAAAAAATTAGTTTAAAACTTAAGCTATAAGTAACTAATTGCCCAAATAAAAAAGAAACAAGTAATAGTCATACTATATAAAGAAAACATACTTATTGCCTAGTTCATAAGCCTTTAAATAAAACCCTTTACTTATACTGTTAATTTGTTGTTATTGACTAGGCGTTTTAGCGCTTTATTTAATATAGCTTTTATTATAGCGTTGGCAGGGTTATCATTGTTATTAACCCATTATACTTTTATAATCTTGCGCTATTTATATAATTAACGTAGAGTTATTATATTAATCATCAGCCTCTTTTCCCTAGTTATACTTAATTTAACTAGGCACTTATACAAGGAATATAAGTCTATATAAACAACCAAGGGCATCGTAGAAAAGCTAAGCCTATTAGTTATTAAGCAGAGCGTCGTTTTTATCAAAAGACTGATATTAAAAGCGTTAACGGTCTTATAGATCTTTAACGCCAGAGAGCTCCAAGTGACCCTTTTACACTTAATAGAACTCTAATGCACAAAGTTTCCCGTTAATGTAAATTAACTATTAGTATTAGTTTTATTTCCAATTGCCAAAATAAACCTAATCTAAGAGCTCAAATTTTTATTGCTGGCTAGAAAGCTATCGGCAAATGCAAAAAGCTTAGCCGTCGCTAGATTAAAGGGGATATATTATAGCCCTCTTAATAGATTACTAAGTTACTACTATAGGCGACCATTAAGCTTTATATAGTCACCTTTATTAGGGTTCTAAATCTAAGCAGCAACAAATAAGTTGAAAAAAGCCTTTAGTTGGCAAATCAAGGCGATATAGGCACTATAGGCGCATTGCTCTATATATCGTTGAGCTTGGTCTACTAACTTGGGATTAACGGAAACGATCTTAGTGCCTTAACCCTTCTGCTTTAGGTCTAGCTTAGTCTTATCCATCGTTAATATAGCGCCGTTAAAATCTAAAGCAGTACTAAGGGAAAGAAAAGTCTTGGCCTTAGCTTTAAACTAGGCCTTTTGCAACTTTTGGTTTTCTAATGTTAAAAAAGCTAACGTAGCTAAGATAAAGGTATTATTAATCTGTATACTAACGAGGCCAAAGGTCTTTAAAGGTCTATTAATAATTAAAAGGCACAGATTATAGGTCAAGGTTAACATATCAAGCTTTTCTCAATGGTGGCCTTAGTATATAGCAAACCAGTGAACGCCTACTTTGGCAATGCTGTAAAGTAGCTTAATCACCCTAATAATAATATTCCAAGGGTATTTAGTCTATAAAGCAGCCAAAACAACAGCTAATATAATATATATAAGTTTAATCTATAACTATGGGTACGCCTAGGTAATGTTGCATAACAATAACATTATGCTGCTTTATAATAGTAACAGCGCAAAAGCTAAGATTAACTGCTGGCTAGCACGTTGAATTATAAGGGACTGCGTTAAAATAAACGCTTTCTTTTTATTGTTATAGCCTTATATAACTAAGCGTAACTTTTTATAGGGCTTAGTAATTTTGCCCTTGACTTCCCATACCATCCAGGCTTTAAAGATGCAATAGCCATTATGCCTAGCCTTACTATAGCGTTTAAAGCTAAAAACGCTACAGCCAACAAGATTGTCTACCTCTTAAGCGTTAAACGCTTTAAACGGCTTGCCTAAGATTGTTATAATGCCATTGTTCCTCAATTTAACGACAAGATTATAATTGTCCTCTTTTTTCCTTGTTAAAAAAGCGCTAGCCGGCTTATTCTTTAAGCTGGAAGGTCATCCCCTTCGCTTAGGCCTCGTAGCAATTATAATTATATCGCCAACGGCACTAACAGCATTAGCGGCGTCGTTAAAAGGCTAGTAGTTTTTATTATCAGTTACTAAGGGAAAAGGAGGAGCATTAGTATTAAGGTTGCGATAAATGGTTGCTAAGGGAAGAATTGAAACAAAGGTATCAGGGTTGCGATAGTAGAGTTAGAGGACGATTGATCTAAAGGTAGCGGGCTCGTTGGGCATCTCAAGGGTAACGTTGTAACTATTAACGGCTGCAATCTTATAAAGCCCCTGCCAGCCGTCCTTCTCTTGCCAAACCCATATCTTACTCTAAAATAGAAGCTTAAGCACATTTGCAGTAGATAGTTTATTTTAAGTATTAAGGGCGCCTTTTACTTAGTGCTTAGCTGCTGCTTTGCATAATATCTTTATAGCTTTTTATACCGCTTTGGCTCTTTTAATAATTAATAGCAATAGGGCTAAATTAATTATTATACAAGGGTATGCGCTGAAAACAAAGAGGGTAGAAACAAGCCTATAGGGCTTAACAATATTGTTAACAGCTTTGAGGGCCATTTGCAAGATTGCTTTATTAAATGTTATATTGTAAAGCTTATTATATAAGATATTAAAAGCTTGTTAGAGTAGAGTATAATATTGTTTTAGCTTGCTAATAGACTAGTGAGCTTTAACAGAGACTTATTTATACATAATTTCTATTAGCCTAGCTTTTAATCTAAACTTTATAAAGGCAAAATTAGTGTTAGCGTTGTATATAATTACATTGGGAGGTTTTTAATAGGTATTAATCTATAGTAGGCGTAGGGCTTCCCAAGTATTTTTAGCTGATAGAGATGGAAGGAAATGGCTGCTATAGAAAGCTATTGAGGAGTTTAAAATATAAAGAATAGGGCGACTTTTAAGATATATAACGTTTGCAAAAATCTTATAATTAAATTTGCAATTGTTTTTTAGGGTGAACTTAAAGCGCTGGGGGGTGTTGCCGTACAATTGGCAATAGTAACAAAACTTTTCAATCAATTATAATATATCTTTATCAACATTATTATAACTAGCCTTCTTAAGCAGCTAATAAAGTTGATACGTCGCCAGGTGGCCAAAGCAACAATAGAGGCGTTATAGCTCCATTTCTATAAAAAAGACGCCTGCCTATTCCTCCTTACTTAGAAAAAACCATAGGTAGCCCTATTTGCATATAATAAGAACAGTTTTGTTATTATAGATAAGTTGGTCTATTAGGTTGTTAAATTAAATGCGTAATTGGTTTATATTTGCAAAGCAAAGTAAAAAGGGCGTTGAAGCATTTAGCACATGAAAGTTAACGCGCTTAATCAAAGTGTTAACGGCGATAGTTTTAATTAAGTTTGTTACTAATCCTTTGCCAAATTTGATTAAAGCTTATTTTGCTATTAACTTATTAAGCTAAATAAAAGGGTTCTCTTGTTATAAAGCAAGGAATTGCTCTTTTCCAGCTATAGATACTTTTGCGGCACTTATATTAGGTAGTATGCCTTGAAATTATAACTAGGTATAGTGGTTTTTAATAAGGAATTATATAGTGTTTGTATTAGGGCCATTAGCAAAATAAACGTTGTTGCTAGTAAGGCGGTGTAGAAAGCTTTGGTTTGCAAGCTAAGTAGAGGCTTTGGTTTTCTCTTTATAGTCTTTATTATTGTTATTGACCTTGTTTTTTAGCTATATTTGGTTTGCTTTATTATCTTTATAACTCGCTAGGTACGTTTTAAAGCTATTAGGGTTATTGCCGTTAAACTGGCAGTTGGCAATAAACTGGTTATGTGATTAGTTGTGTTTCTTTTAAGAGTATTTTATTGACCAATAACCTTTTTTGCCATATATATAGCACTTCTTCTTTTAAGGCATACGCCGCTGAGAAGAGCGGTCGTTGTAATAGTTGCTACTATAGCCTCAAAAGCCGTTATATAAACGAAAGCTGCTATAAAAGCTGCTGCGAAAGCCTTTACCTTTGCTACAATTATTGCTATAGCGGCGGTTTAAATAGTATTAGTTATCTGCTTTATTAGCGGTTAATTGCTATTATAGACCGCAGGCGAGATAGGTCTTGATTAAAGAGCATAAATTAGAAAATAACTCTTTGCAAGTAATAGCAAGCTTAAAAAAAGCATATTTAAGTTTATATACTCTATGGCAAGCTTTAATTACTATGGTTTTAAGTGCTTGTTTGCTTGCGTAATCTAGTCTTAAAGCACGTTAGCATAGTTATAGCTTATTAAACAAAATCTCAAAAACTTTATAAAAGTTTTTTCTGTCGTTCTGCTGCCTGATCTTATTAAAGGTTATTAAGGTCTAGTTTATATAATAGTAAAGGTAGTTAACTTTTATATTAAAGTGCTATTTAATCTTAGTGTAAGCTTCTGCAAATGTATTAAAACGAGTGACGTAGCTTTTATAAAATTGTTGAGCGTAGTTGGTTAAAATCTTTAAAAAAATAGCGTAAAACTAGCTAGGCTTAATTTAAGCGTGCTAGCAAAGACTAAAAAAGGTTTTAAGCTTATTATCCAATAGGTTATATAGCTTACCTATATACTTTTAATCTAGGCTATATATCTTTGTAAAGCTGGTTAAAGTTTAAATATTAATATGGTTATTTAGGTACTTAAATAGAGGAAGGGTCTTGTATAAGTTATATTGCTGGGGATTATAATGGTATATAAGCGGTTTTAATACTAGGAATAGGGTGTTGTATAGTATACATAGGCAGTTAAAGGGCAATAATTGTAGTTTTGTTGTATGGTTTATTAAAATTAATATAGAGGGGCTTTGTTCTAAAGGCAACTTTGAGGGGTTTTGTTGCAGGTGTAACTAAGAGGGCACTCTCGAGGGGTCTTATTGTAGGTGTTGTATAGTTTATTGTATATATGGTAGAGATAGCGGTTGCAAGGGGTTTTATTGTGGTTGTAATGAAGGCAATAATAGCGAGGGGCTTTGTTGCAAGCTACTTTCTAAAGCTTTTTTAACTTGGGAATATGCTGAGGGTTTTTTAACGGTTTATTATATGCTGTCTAGTTATTTTTGCTAAGATTCCTTTTAATAGATCTAAGGCTTTTGCTAAAGTGCTTTCTCTTATTATAAAGGTTAAAAAGGTTTTGGTAGCAAAATGCTTTACTGCTGTTTATAAGTATATAACCTTAAGTTAAGTTTTTAGTTTTAAAGCTTAATTAGGTCCCACTTAAAGGGTTTCTTATAAGCAGCAAAGGTTATTAAATATAGTTTAATAAAAGCGTTATTTCGCTTAATATAAACTTTATTTTAATAAAGAACTTGCTTAAGGTTGCAGCGTAGGTTAGAGGAGACAGCATTAAATATATTGGCGATCTACCTACTAAAATCCTTACAAAAATAGTAGAAAAGGTTGTTATTATACTACTTAAGGTAAATAGCAATTGCTTTAACGATTGCTGTATATAAGTATATTTAACTAGCGCCTGGCTATATTTTCTTATATTAGAGGCGGGCGTTAAGTAAGGGTTATATTGCCTAGGAGATTCTGGTTTTTGCTAGAAGGTCGCTTAACACTAAAATGGGCTGCTAAGCATTGTAAACTTGGTTAGATACTAGGGTTTTTATCTCTTTGACTAAGGGGTTGTTTAGACTGCTGGGATTGGCTATGCTGGTCTAATTTGGGTTGCTTAATCTAGGGGATAAGGATTTTTAGGATAAATATGGCATAGTGATGAGACGCAAAGGGTGAAAAATAAAGGGGAAATTAGGTTGTTATGCATATATGTATACGCTTAAAAACAAAGTAAAAATAAATGGGAAAGGGGTTGGAACGTAGTGTAGGGTGTTTTGGGGTTGCTGATGTATTTGTGTATATATGTGCTATTAGTACCTTTATTGTATAGTGAAAATAAGAAAGATTGTGAGATTTTTATAAGGGCAGAAGCACTTAATAAAGAGGTCTGCTGGTTGGTTGCTTGCCGTTGTAACCTTGTAGGAGGTTTTGGTGTTTTTATATAAAATTAATTGTTTTCTTAAAAGTATAGTATAGCATTAGATAAGCCGCCAGCGTTTATAGAGAGGTTTTGAAGTTGTTTATACGTTATTCTGCGTTGTAGATGCATTAAAAGGGTTGCTAATGATAACTTTTTTTAAAGTCCCTTAGCTATCTTTAATAGTTAAAGAGAACAGCTTTTTACTAATGATAACTCCTTTTAAAGTCTCTTTGTAAGCTGTTTATTGTTTTTTGCTAAAAGCATAAAGCTTATCGTTGTAAGTGGTATACCTTTTCTAAGAAACATTGCGGCGGTTTTCAAAGCAAGATTTGTCTTTTTTACCTTGCTATTTATAGTTAATTATTTAACTACTGATTAGTATTGGTAAGTTAATCTTTGTATACGAAAAGGTCTGAATAGGGGGTGAAAATGAGTGTATTGCTATTGTTGTTGATGATGTCTGGCAGAAGGAACAGAAGGGAAATTATCGTCGTACGCCAAAGGGATTAGGCGTACACGCGTACGGTCCCTTCCAATTGCCGTCGGGCCGTATCGGCCCGGCTAGCCATTTGGCCAGCTGGTCCCTTCTGGTGGCCGTATGCCTCCGGTCCGAGGCGGACCGGGCTATTGCTATAGCTATCAACCTACAATACCGTCGCGGCCGTCCGACCAGGCGACGTAGGCGTTTTTATCGGTGAGGGCGATGAAGGAAGCGCGGTCGCCGGGCTGGCCGGTCTCGCCGACAGGTTCCGACCTGTGCGTGACCTTGACCGGCGCCGAGAAGGTGCGGCCGTGGTCGAAGGACACGGCCGAGTACGCGTCGAGGATGTTGCTTGCGTTGGTGCGCCACATGACGCCGAGCAGGCCGGTCGAGCCAAAGTCCATCGCCGGGCGCTGCGCGTCGGGGGTCTCGACGACGGTCGGGCCCTGGAAGTGCGCGCCGGCGTCGTCGGTGACGTAGATCTCGAGGGTGTATCCGCGCGGGACCATGAGCGCGAACGAGCCGTTCCTCGTCGGGTCGGCAGCCACCCACGGCGTCGGGTCGCTGGGCAGGGAGACGCCGGACACGGGCATCATGGGGCCGGTGCCGTTTGCCACGAGGTTGCCGTCGCCGTCGGTCAGCGGCAGCGTCGTCCAGGTCACGCCGTCGTCGCGGCTGACATACATCTCCGGGTAGCCGTTGAGGCCCTCGGCGGCGGAGGCGAGGACGCCGCCGTGGACCGCGATGGACCTGCCGGGGAACCCGCAGACCGGAGCAAGGCCGGGGATCTCGTAGTCCAGGCAGACGTTGACGGGGCCGGGGATCTGGTTGAAGGGGGCCCAGGAGTCGCCACCGTCAGAGCTGACCGACACCGCCGCGGGGTACTCCCACGACGAGGCGCCATTCGCGTACACCTTGCCGGTAGCCAGGTCGACCCGCAGCTTCACGGCGCCCTGCATGTACAGGGGCGTAACGGAGGGGGCGCTCCAGGTCCTGCCGCCGTCAGTCGACCTGGAGAGCTGAGGGTGGGCGGCCTCGTTCTCCTCCAGGGTGTCCCAGACCTGGTTGTTCAGAAGATAGAAGGTGCCATCCGCATCGGGGAAGACCTGGGGTTCACCGCAGTAGGGCGCGACACCCAGCGGGTAGTCGGCGGTGACGTTGGTCCAGGTGCGGCCGCGGTCGAGGCTGTAGGCCAGGAAGCAGCCACCGACGGGTGACAGCGAGGGCATCGGATAGAAGCGCGTCGAGACGTAGACGAGGTTGTCCGGGTTCCGAGGGTTGACCGCGACGACGGGCTGGCCCTCGCGCGTATCATTGGTCCGGCTCAGGTCCATCTCGCGAATCGACGACGGCGCGCGCGACTCGGAGCGGCGTACGAGGCTGCCGCCGCCGCCGCCGCCGCCGCCGCCACTCATGGGCGGCCTCATGCTTGTGTCGATGGTGTGTGCGTATAGCCCTGTGGACCTGGGCTGCGCATCCGTGTTGGTTAGAAACACCAGGACTCCATCAGTCATGTATGGAGTCTAACGTCGGCGCACGTACCTCGGTTGCGAGTCCGTTCGACTTGTCTGCCGCATGCTGGCCGCAGTCGAAACCGTGAAGCAACGTACTGGGCAGCGGGGTAAACGAGAGGACGTAGATGACGAGCGCGGCGCCAGCAAAGAGTGTGACCATGAGGGTGCGGGACACGCAGCTTCTGCGTCGCTGCGGCAGTTCCACGGGATGCTGGAACTCGCCATCCTCGTCCCTGTCTGAGTAGCCCATGTTGGCGAGCTGGGAAAGGGAACAGGACGATGTGTGCAGCCTGGAGATGATGTGTATATGTAGCTTGTTTGTCGACGAACTGTATATTCATCCAAAGATCAGACAGCTCTGAGGGTGTGTCTGACCCTGATATATCCTTTTCTGTCCTGGTCCGTTTGCCCTCACCGTCCACGACTCGGCCTCCTGTTTGCGTGCACTTGCATGAACGACGTGTTGATCTTGGCTGGGTGGATACAGTACTTCGCGTGCGTGCATCAACTCCAGAAGATGGAAGTCTTAGAATCCCACGAGTCGAAATACTAGCCTAAGACGGATTTGTAACCGTTTTAGTGATTCATGGCCGGAGATCTGATTGAGATACAGCCCCATGGGGATCTCGCGAACCTATACGCGGACCTTTACGAGGGTACGAGATTCTCGTGAGCCGACTCGGCGCCCGAACAGTGAGGGCCGCTCTTCTTCCGCACTTCGTTTGCACTAGGCACTCTGTACGTCGCAAAATTAAGCATGCGCCACCCAAGTGAGATGCATAGGCACTTTTTGCAAAAAGCATAGTCCGAGTATTCGTTTCGGGGCCAAACGCAAAGACCCCCCTCCCCCCCGCTATCTTCCCTTATACATGCTTCACACCCACCCACCCTTTTTACTTAAAAAGCAGGTGATGAAGGTTTAATTGCTCAGCTGCCGAGTATATTGTTGACGTCAGGGCTGTGTGGCGCGAGGTCCCTGCAGAGATCCCTACAGAGATCCCTACAGGCCCCATATCAACCTAGACCCCTCGGCAATCTGCCAGCTCTGTTTATGAAAGGGCTATAAAATGGCACTCGAGGGAAAGGATCTACACCAGAGCAGCCTCTGAGAAACCATCTGAATGCCACTTTTCAACCTTGCTCATCTGTTAGGGCGCTAGCCAAATTGGCATAGCACTTGTTTGCGCTTCAGGTCGGTACCAGCGAAACATAAAAGTGATAGTTGCCTCGATCTCCTGGCCGTCCGACTTCTCTATAGCTGGTGTCGCATGGGCAATGGGAACTGGAACCCCCAAGAAGTCTCCTCAAGGGTAGTTTGTCTGCCGTAGCTTACTTTCCGCAAAGCCCGATGTTCCAGTATCCAGCTCTAGACAACACAGTACCCTCCAACAAGAGTTTATAGGTAACCTTGTCCGCTTCACTACCCCAGGTATCTTATGCGATGGAATGGCATAGGAAGGAATATTATTAGTGCCGGAGAAGTTGGTCAGGGGCGATTCATCTCTGTCATCAAATGAGAGAAGACCCATCTTGGCCTTACCGCAACAAATGGTCGGTAAAGCAACACTCAGGCAGGGGGTACTCAAGATAGCATAAAGAGGCCAGTGTTAAAGGCCGGAGATGATGTCTCAAAGTCTCTCTGGAACATTTGGCTTGACGAGAAGTGCCACATAAATACAATAAGATGCAAGAACTTGCAATGCGAAGAACAGAAGACAGAAGCAATTGCTGACATTCATTGAGCCGGGGGGGGGGGGGATTGCACTGCGGGGTTCTTCAACCAACTTTAAGTAAGAATTGAAAGTGTCTGCAACATGTTTGTTGTTATATGCACCATATTGACTGGAATTATAATTACATTGTTAGCTATTATTGTGAAGGTACGGCATGTATTTCCAGTTAAGAGACAAGCAGCAACTTGCTCTCTTGTAGCCTTTTGGCAATACAGCTGATATAGGACTGGGGGTGCTTGTAACATTAGAACAAGTTGTACGGACGGGTAACGAGTGACATTCACCTTGAAAGCTAACCTGGACCCTGTGCGACAAGCCGTTGCGCCATCGTTCGTAGGGTGGTTCGGTCTTTTGTTGGGGGGGGTAGCAGAAAGACTCTGTCCATCTGTAAGGGCTAGTAGTACCATATTACTTTTATTATTATTAAAATTGTTATAACTTCCTATATTAAAGGATTACTAAGACACATGTAAGGATGAGGGCGTGGCTTATGTCCCTGGCCTTCGAGTCCTTGATCGTGGTACCAAGTCTGTGGTTCCTGCACCCAGAGGTTGCCAATATCCGACTCTCTCCTACGTTTGGGGCAAGGCGGAGGCCTCCAATCCTCATGGCTCAGCTGCAAAATTTGCTCCGGTAATCGAGGACAGCATTACTGTCACGCTTGCATTGGGCTACCAACATCTGTGGGTGGACAGACTTGTACGAGTGCTTTGAGATGGTTTATGTTCTAGGCTCAAGTTTGAAAAAAGAAGATGCTGATTAAACTTTCATAGTGCATCCTCGAAGATGCCGTACATAAAATGCAGATGATCAACGCCATGGACTTGATCTATTCCGGCGCCTTCCTCACCATCATAGCCGCTGCCGGCGACGACGCATCCCATGGGCTGCCTGAGATCGCTAATACTTACACCTCGCCAGGTACCAGCAGAGACCCAGATCGGCGACATCACCTTGCTCGAACACGATCTGGCCCATCCAGAGGCAGCTTCTGCGGGACTTCCAAGTGGAGTACACGGGGCTGGACGATCTCTTCTGGGCGTCAGTAGTTTCTGCGACTTGCCTGCGGAACGCTGGAGCTGGGGTTGTCATCAGATACGACATCCGGTACGACGTGAGGATTTACCTACCTAGGTAGTACTTGACTACTATATCTAGCTGGAGTTGTATCAAAGTTCGTCCCTGCCCGCCCAATGCTCAAAGTCTGCAGGGGAACCCCCATCCCCATGAATTGCCCTGTAAAGCATCAGGTGGTAATCTGGAAGCCGAGGGTCCTCCCCGCCGTGTGCTTCACGGTACCTGCGCCCGTCCTCGCTGATCCGATCAACCACCGGTCTCACGGCCTCTTGCAGGTGACGCGTTCGTCTCGTCACGAACTCGTCCCTATCAAATCTATCCTGCTGCTCCTCCCGGGAGGAGACGTCCCAGCCACACTCGAGACAGATCTCCGCGATGCCCCACAAGGCTGTGTCGACATCTCGCTCGGCTCGCCAGTGGAGAGCCTCCCTGTCGGTGTAGTCCTCGGGCGGCTCAGCGTCTTGTTGCGTTCTCGGTTCCCACAGCATGGACATAGGGGTCTTGAGGACGCTCGGGGAGCGAAAAGACTCGATCCAAGGTTGTAGTATCTCGGATGGGAGCCGTGCAGGGAGATGCGCGTAGCCTTGGACATCCGGTGGATTTGCCGAGGGTTTCCACGCTGTCATCAGACCTGCGTTACCGACGGGTGAGTCTCGCCTCGCCTCGCCTCATGCAAGTTCTGGGATGAGATTGGCTCAGTGAAACTTACACGTTTCGGTATTGTAAATCAGGGAGTAACCGTAATTCTCGTGCTCGGTCAATCTGATCGAGTGGCCGGGAATCATGTTGTCCTCATTCTCGGGCTCGTCGTCCATCCACCGCAGCGCCTGGAAATCCCCCATGTCATCTCGGCAGTAATAGTCCACGGGCACGGTAGACCGCTTGAGTTCAGGTTCGCCCCAAGTGATGTCGGCAACAGCCAGATATGGCAGCCTCGACATGAGGTCTACTGCTTCGGAAGTGTAGCCTGCTTCCAAAGCGGCCTCCCGAGGAAATTGTTCGATGGTGGCAGCATCAGGAGTCACGAGCAAATGTGGACTCTATCACAGTGAGTTGTACGAGCAGATTGTACAACTCGCTGACGGAGCTGATGAGGTTGGCGTGGCGGCTCATTGTGTTGTGGCGTGGCGAGTCCTTAGCGACACAAACAAAGAGCCAAAGAGCTGCCGCACAAGAAACGGCGTGTAGTGCTCGCCCCTTATTAATCTTCAGGCGTTGAAGGCCCGGCAGAGCAGGAAAGAGCCAGAATACTTGGCAGATTACATGCATGCGTGCTTTGGCTGGTAGGCTAGCAGGCTAGTCACATTCCTTTGGGCGCCATATCGGCGCCAAGGCCTTTCCGAAAGTACTCAACCCATGTTAACATGGGGTACATCGACGTTAGTCTAGGTGAGGTTGTTATGTTTGTGACGTATCTCTTATAAGTTTAATATCTGATGTTAAACATATCACGGGCCAGCTGCCCGGTAAACGGAGGTGCGTCAAGATTACAGATCAATTCACAGACATCGAGGGTCTACTGCCGTCTAACACGGAGTTTTCGCGCAGCCTCAAGCCAAAGGTGATTATCAAAAATCTAAAGACAGCGATTAAAAAAGAGAACGGATATTTGTACTGTCATTTTCGGATATTTCACTGCAAGATTACTAGCGCGATGGCTGCACCCAATCAAAAGCTGTCCTTCGATAAGATCTGATAAGATAAGATTTTATACGGAACCCCACCAGCACAATCGTGATACCCTCGTTTCGCTGGACCAAGAGGACGTTGCTGCTACGCGCTAGGCGAGGAGAGACGAGGCGCTTACAGCTGCGTTACAACAGCTCATCGTCGTCGCCGACGACGAGGCGGAGGTCGTCGCCGACGAGGGAAACGGAGCTGCTAGCAGTACGAGAAAAAGGGTGTATAAGACGAGGTCTGGCGAGCCGTCGACCAAGCCGTCGACCAAGCCGTCGACCAAGCCGTCGACCAAGCCGTCGACCAAGAGGCTTAAGACCAGCAAAGCGCCTATTAAACAGACTGTCAACAGACTAGCAGCAGCTGCAGAGGAGACGATAGAGGAGTGTATTTAGGTGGCAGCGTTATCTGATCAATTGCCTTTATAGAGGGTTTGCGATATGGAAAGAGGATGAGGGTGCAATAGACTATAATTAAGTGTAATTAACTGAAATATGCTGTAATAGATGCCGTATTTATATTATTGCAATTTTGGCTAGGTTGCAGATGGTAGGGTTGATTTATATATCCACTAGCGATAAGGGGGTCCACTTATAGTGAAATATCCGAAAATGACAGTACAAATATCCGTTCTCTTAAAAAATACAGCGGACGGCAGTTCCAATTCAAGAAGGCTTCACCCGGGGCATTCCTCGGCATCCTCGTCTTCTACGCCAAGCTGCAGACAGGCGTATGGCATATCTGAGGCGTGCCTCTTTTCCGCTGGAGAAACATCGACGACTTTAAAGCCACGATTGAGACCGAGAAGACCACCCCACAGCTAGACTGGTACCATACTGCACTGGCAGTGAGGCTCCCTGGCTTTCCCAGCTGGTCCTGAGCTGGATGGTTCGGACCGGTAGACTGGAGTTCGGCCGCGTACCACTCTGATACGCACATCAGTCAACTGTCTCTCTGTTTTGGCGGGTCAGAGACTGGTACCGTGAGTCACATAGACGAGGGCCATCTGCAGCTCTCGGGGATCGCCCGGGCACAGCGACTACACCGTCCCCAAACGTCTTCAGATCAGGTCCAAGATCGTACCGCGCCTGTCGTTCCACCACGTTCCCCGAGACAGAGCACGCAATAGGTAGGCAGGACAGATCAGAGCGGCATCATAACGTCGGCCACCAAAGCAGCTTGTTCGCATGGTTTCCCTAGACCAAAAATCTCATCGTCGGCGCAGTATGCCCTTCATGGACAGGGAGATAGCACAGTTGGGCGGCGATGTCATAGGCCTGGTCCTACATGAAGTACCGAGAATTCTACCCCCAAATAGAACATGACAACTCGTTCACAATACTTGCGCTCCAGTCGGGCGGCGCGAACGAAGTCTACGAGCGCATCGGAGTCATGACGTTGGACTTCTATGAAGCTCCGGTCTATCTGGACGGACGTGGAAACGTGAAACCGGGCCCAGGCAAACTTCGTCATGGAATCACGCTATCTGGTTCAAAAATTGCAAAGAAAAAAACCCTATATCTTGTTTAAACATACTTCTTCCTTGAATGATATGTGACGGGCTTTACAGGTTCACTGGGTACAACCAATCCACGCCCAAGCTAGAAAGAATTATATTCAATATGTTTGCTTTTGGTCTGAATGACCTCACAACCCCCCTCCCTCTTCCTTGTGTAGTTGGTCAAAGCATGAGATAGGTCATTGGCTTTGATCTAGTGTACCTCATTCCGCAGCCACCTTGGCCATTCCTCTGCTCGCCGCAGGCCAGATGAACTTCCAGATTGGCATTTATACCCCCTCTCATGGCGTTTGCCACTGTCTTCTCGGCACTGGGCACCGGACTGATGACACGAATCACCTTTTCCACTCCACCAGTAGCATGGTTTCTTTTACCAAGTCCTCGTCGACCTCAGCGGCGGCGCCGCGTTCCGGAAGCCGCACACCGCGGTTCAGACGGTCCTCTCAGACCAGAGCATCGTCGCCGCCATCGTGATTCTTAGCTTTGTACAGGAGCTCAGCGATGTAGTAGCGCTGGCCGTTGCGCAGGCGGTATGTATCGGTAGAATGTTCAGTCGCTTGGAGGCTCTAGGGCTGGAGTTGACGGCCCGGGATGTGTTGGACGTAGGCATACTGAACCTGATTGAGGCTGTGCCGGAGGCCATGAGGGATTTGGTGCGGCATGCATACATGACGACTATCAGGGAGGTCTTACTGGTGGGCTCAGAGTGTATTCCTGGCACAAGTATGTCGCTGATAATTCCCTGGCGGTCAGTGAAGAAGATCGGAGCTATGGAGAGGAGTGAACAATTGCTTAATTAGGTGTTTTAGGGTATTACTAGCTATTTGTAGGACTTGTGTACCCTAGGGTACTCTTGCACGCATTCCAGATGTCGTGGCTCAGTACGCATTCAACCCCTTCCAAAAGAAATAGGCCATTCTGCTTACTTCTATTACAGAAGAAAGTCTTTCTCCTCTTTACTCTGGATTATCGATTCATATTCTCTTTTCAGGGCCATGGGAACGCTAGCCCATAGTAAGCATTCGTCTTCCACCAATCTTCCCTTTCGGAATACATATAATCCTCCACAATACGGCGCCTGGGCAGAAGAGACCTGCCATGATCGCTGCACTCGCTGTCGCTTCCACAATCCTCGATGATACCGGGCGTCGGAGGTCGTGGTGGAAGCTCGATATCACGAGTCCTGGGGACATCAGCTGGCACGGCGCTGTTGTCCCATGTCAGCGGCTTGCGCCTCGCCGGAACAGGTTCCCGAGTCACAATACTTACAACGAAACGTGCTTCTGAGGCTTGGATTCCGTGCTGCTGACGGTCTCGACTCTGTTAGAGCTGGTTCTGCGGGAAGGCCTCTGCCCACTGCTTGTCAACGTATGTCCACAGGACCGCGTGCGATGGTGTCCTGTACATACCATCTTCTTGAGGAACCTCGAGCCGTTTCTCCTCAGCCTTAGGGCCTTCGACCGTACTTTGGTGACCCCGGACGCCTCGGGCTCCGCCGAGGATGTAAAGACGCTGCTCCTGGCGCGCCTGAGACCTTCGGCAGGCGAGGACCAGACACGGCGGAGCGTCGATGCCGAGCTGCTCTGCGTAGTGGTGCGAGACAACTCGTCTTCCCCATCATTCGTCTTCGGTACCGCCGGACTTGGGCATGAACCTGTGGCGGGTCGATACGGTTCGGCTGCGCTGAGGCATGGAAGTGGGCCGGCGAATGCCAGAGCTGGACTGGCGGTTGCCCCGTTGGCGGTCATGATTATCTTGCAAAAATGGTGGTGTAAGCCTCGCGAACAAGAACACTCTCTCATAAAGAAGCGGCTGCTGCCTCCTCTAAATGAGGCCTCGAAATAGAGTTCGTCCACGGGGTGTAGATAAACTCCGAGCCAATACCGCCTACGAAATATACGAGGTGAGGCTTAACGAACACCACGGCTTGGGTCTCGAGAGGAAGGTCTTTGGCACAGTTTGTACATTGGATAATCTTCTGGAAAGTTTGCTCAATATATGGGAGACGCAACGTCCAAAAGCTTCTTCAACATTGCGGTATAGGGGATACTGGTGACTCGGCCCACAATGCGCCGACCACAGGGCAAGGCCAAGAGGTCTCGACTCACACCAGAAGTCTGTCAAAGACAGAGCCCACCCGACGACAGTTCTAGTGGCCTGATGGAGCTGCTCTGCCGCCTGGGCTCGGCCGGCGTGGCGCGGACGCCGCGAGCAACCGGATGCAGTCTGGCCAAGGCCAACACCACGGCTCGTTCTCGACCGCAAGCCGCCCATCAGCGACGGACAAAACCGCTTGCCTGTAATGATCTAGGTAGCCAGCCAGCCAGCTTGGGAATGTGTGCAACCTTGGCAAATCTCTTGCAAAGGTGACTGATTGTCCGAGCGAAGGCCTATTCACGGAGAAACGCCATCCGAACTTCTTCAGATCCAATGTGTGATTCTGCCCAAACATGGGTCAAATGTCTCAGATTGGTGACGGGCTTCTCAAAGCGGCGCAAAGCCACAATGCGTGTCAAGTGGGTGTCGTCTCAAGTGCCTTCCCGTCTCCATGTGACTGAGACTCAAAAAGGTGGAGGGATCCATGGGAGCCAGAGTGATACACCTGCCAACCAACGTGGAAGCGTGCCGGCGTGATAGCCGCATCTAAAGCTCAAACCTCGAGGGCACGCTAGTGGCCGAGAAACCTCACTTCGACGGCCGCCCGGTGGGCCAGCTTCTCTTAGGCTTCTCGATATTCTAGTATCAAACCCCCCATATAGTATCCAGCGGGAAAGAGACTACAGCCTGCCTCTCGAGCTGAGAATGGCAGGGGTCGAGTGCATTTTCTAGCCAGCACACAGTCCGTGAGCTCCCTATCTTTCTGAAACTTCCCCAACAAATTTCAGGATGACTCCCTGTTGAGAATGATCATAGAAGACATTTATTCGACTTTCTGGACATCTTTATCAAAGACATATTCTTCCTGGCTCTTTATGCAATGTTCAACTGAAACTCCACCTTCCAAGGTTCGGGTCATGCAGCATTGCAGCCATACTAGTAGGGTAACAGCATAAAAGAAGAGATGAGGTCCGTCGAGTCCACAATGTACTGTACAATGGCCATTATCAGAAGAGATAGAGCTCAAGTTTCGGAGCAGGTCTTCTCTGAATTTCATGCTTTTCACAAGGAATAACCATCGCCCTGCCACCGATAAAAACCATCGGGTCGTCGTCCAAGGCAGATCTGCGGGGCCTTTAACTAGTTGGTCTCAGAAATACCTAGATATTATCAATGGTCAGCACGAGCATTTCAGTGAGTTAGGAAGGCCCCAGTGTTCCATCAGGTGGGAAGGTCGGATACTTAACGTGTTCGGGCGCTGGGATCTTGTGTAGCATTTCCCATATATTGATGCTGGCACTCCCGATTGCTTTCCTCAGAAAGACAACTTGGCTTCCCTTGACTGCGCTCTGTCTGCAGAGCGCGTGGGAATAGTTCAGACTACCTGATTATCATGATTTCTACCTGGGCAACACGAGATTCAGCACGAAGTCGGGCGAGATCTCATTTTCTGACAGGGCATCGAATCTGGAATGGGGCCGGGCATACAGGTTGCCAACTGAGTACGCTGGAACTCAGATGGGCGAGATTCCTATTTGACGCCATACAAAGACAGTGTGTGCTATGCTCTCTCAAGTATTCGAATATATGATGGTCGCTTGATCATCTCTGCCGTCTGTGCGTCATGGTTCTGAGATCTTGCGCCTGCGCACATGTCGTATTCGTGTATCCTACGTACCTAGGTAGTATTGAATGAGTACTGCCCTTCAAACCAAGAGTAACTCCCTCGAATGGGCTTCGCTGGCACTTGGATCATCTGGTGTAGAGTTAAACAGCCCAGAGTTCTTAGGCGCATCGACAAGGCAGATGCTACTACCTAGGCGACTAATCTCCGACATGGGGAACCATTGCATAAGGCTCCTCAGTATCATACTGCTTAAGATCTGCGTCGGTGGGCTTCTACTAGCATCAGGACTCGCTACCCGTATGCACCGAACGACATCTGCATTAAAGTCAGAATCGCGAAGTTGCGGCATGTGGCTACAATATAACAAAGCTAGGTAATCTCTCATTCGGCATTGCGGAAATGTCAGACTGCGGCTCTGGAATGGAAGCAATCGTCCGCGGGACTGTCTTTTCAGCGCTCTTAACAGGTTATGCTTGTGGGGCCTGAGAGTTCCCACCATCAGACAGTCCTAATTACAGCAAACATGTGAGCGCCACTTACTCGACGTCCTCCTCGTCGTCCTGGAGCCGAGCAGTGGCATAGACTGAGCTGTTACGCCAACACGGATTCGATTCTCGTGCTTATCAGTTTTGAACACTGCGTAACGCATGTAATGCATATAAGTATTCTGCGTTCCCTGTCTATGTTGAATGTGTCTTAGAGCCGCCTATCCTTGCATCAAATACCTGATATTCTGGATTCGACCACTGCATGTGTGCTATATCACAAATAAACCAAGTTATTTTGGGCTTTGCGGGCCTCTCCAGCCTCTAGGCCCTAGCCTTTTCGCCATTTCGCTACATAACGTTGTCTGGCTTTTTGGCTCTCTGGTCCAGCTTTCTGCAGGTGGTCTGGTTGCTTACCAGATGGACCGTCTGGCTTTTCAGCTGTCCGGTTTCGAGAGAAAGGCAATGAAAAGGCAGAATCGCGAAAGATATAGAGAGGATGTGTGGGTGTGTGTGCGAACGAGAAAACAAATTGAGAGAGAAAGAGCGGAACGGGCAGCGGAACGGGCAGCAGACAGGCTTGGAGCTTGGAGATATTTCTTTCATCGTAGACAATATTGCATATACTGAATGTGCGTCAAAAAGTCTTTTTGCGTTGCTACATAAAGATTTGAATCTACAAACTATTCAGCACAGGGATCGAATCGGTGTCATACTACGCTGAGAACACTTCTTAACAGGGGCCGGGCAAATGAGCCAGAAGGAGGTATTTCGATGCCACCGTGCCACGTGAGTACTGACTGTTTCCCTGCCAGTCCGTCTGCTCTGGGGTCGAACATTGGTGGCGGGAGAAAATCCGCATGACCCAGTTGCTTTCCGAGACCTGCTCTCGTGCTCGTGACCATGAGCAGGGAGCGACGGTGATGAATGATGATCGAGCTCATGGGACTTTCGAAAGTACTCGACTTCGCGGCTCCATAGGTGCTATTGCTTCTTCCTGTGAGAGACGGCGCTCGGCGGCTGTTTTTGAACCTTCAGCCTCAGTTTCCGCGCCTGCAGAATCGGTGCCAACGTACCCTTGACTCTTGGTTGGTATCAAGGAACAACCACTCTAACACGCAGCCCTCGAGCCGCAGGTGCTCGCTCTGGTTGTCGGAGATGTTGAGGCCTATTTCCAAACTCCTCGGTAGCCAATCCCCCGTTGGTCCGCCCGTCTCTTGGACCCATTCGACCACCAGTTTTCCAGTCCTCGAAACGCGGCTCGAAACATGCAACCGGCTCCTCAACTGGCCACGATCGTCAAGTGCCCGCTCGACATGCCGAGAGGGGAGCGGCAGGGCCGACGGCTATGGTCTCAGAATAGTTGGCACTTGATAGCCACTCTGGGCAATTTAACGCAGAGAGATACCACCTGTAGGGGCTCAGATAACGAGACCCGCACACCCCCGATATTCTGTGCCGCGTTGCGGATCAGATGCCTACTCATCTGTGTCTCAATCTTTGTAAGTGCTTCTCTTGGGCTTCTTGTGCCGCATTCTCAACGGGAGACCACCATGACGTGCCGTCAGCGCCACTCAGGATGCCAAGAAGGAAAGATTTGAGATGCTTGGTGAAGTGCGCTCTCGACTGCGATCCAGGCCACTGGCCATCAGGACCGAGCGTCCATCAATAGCCATGGCCAGAGAGAGACTGCTCGCCGTCCTCATTGTAGACCCTCAAGTTGCCAAGGCCATCTTTTCCGTACCGACCCTGCGTCTCCTGGGATCCTCCTGCAGGGCGTCCCTCCGTGCAGCATGGCCCGGGCTCCACCGGTCTACATCTGCGTCAGCGACGAGGCATCTAATGTACTGATAGTTGGGCGCGGCAGCAGGCAGAGGACCCCACAGAAGGAGCGGGAGTCTAGTCGAGTTCCCCTGCGTCGCGAGACTCCTGCTGCAAGGGGGGCGGGCTCCGTGATCCGATTGCGGCCGGCGCACCGCCTGAGCAGAGGATGTTCTGCGTTTTATGAGATGTCGTGAAGTATTGCAAGGAAAAGAGGCAATGTACCTATGCAAGGGGCAAAGGCATGCAGAGAGATCAGGCTAGCAAGTCGGTCTCTCGGGTTCTATGTAAGGCGTGGCGAGAGATCTTCGATTGGGGTTGTGTATGCCTTGCATGAGAGCGCAGAATCTGCCCAGCATTGCACTTGTACATATGTACTCGCAAGTGCTTGCATCTGATGGGTAGCCCAGGAGATGCTTTTGAATTAGTCCACGAGACAACCTCAGCCGCTTAGCTTGATACTTGACTGCCCAGGTGTTAGGATCGTGACATCGAACTTGACGTCGAGAGGGTTAGGGGTCGAGAGCCAGGGCAGGGCGACAAGGATATTCCCTTCTGTCGCGGACCGGCGCCAAGCTCACGCGTCGTTCCGTGTCCTGACGCGTCGCGCAACCTCACGTCGTCCCCGTGCGCAGACACTTCTTGGTCGGATGCAACATGTGGTCTGATTCTGGGGTCCAGACAGAAGTGCTTGCATGAAACTTAAGCTTGTCTTCAACTCTACGAGTCGGCTTTTGACACGTCCGCAGGTCTTCAGGACGGCCGAGAAGGAAGAGAAAATGGTCGCCGGGTCGCGTTTTTGGGTGGCGCAGATTTGGGTAAACATTGGAATAACATTGGGGCTTTCTGCGCTTCGTTCGGTCGGTGGTGGCTGGGAGGGGTGATGTGCACTGCGTATATAAATGTCTTCCATCCTTCGTGCAACGAGGACCGCACTTCTCCTTCACTATATGTTATCTTCAGCGCGACAATCCCAAAATCTTGGACTGCCTAGCACCACAGCGTCGCGCACCGACGACAGAGGTCATTGCCGACGCCGAGGCGAGTGTCACGGTATCTCTTTCGATCACGACCAGACGCCAGCGACTCACACTCACTCCAAAGTCGGAATCCGTGCTCAAGGAACCAGAATGAAAGTGACCGCCATTTCCCCTTCATATCGTCCAAGCTGCAGACGGGTCATGCGACATGGGGTCCAGAACCACGACCTCCCAAATTCAACGGGCATGGAATCTTTCTTGGACTTTGGAAGGTCTCCCGGATCGATACGAACACGCTCCAGCCGGCAGATGGACCTGCAGATACCGGAGAAACCTTAACATCTAGCTGCACTCACTCTAGCTGCGACGAGGATCGACAGTCGTTTGTGCACTGACTGACAGCCACCACCCACAACCCACACCCACGCTGATCCTGTTCACACCTAACGACTGTTTCGTGTGGAAGGGGAGGGGGTGCCCGGTATCTCACACTGTCACATGCGGTAGTGCCATATGAGCCACATGCACGCCATGGGTTGGGGAGTGGCATAGTAGTGGGGCGCCACGCCAGCATGGCCAGCCAGCACACGATGTCACGGCGGTAGACTCTTAGCACCTCTCCCAGGGTGCAGGATCCTGGATTCGCATTGACGTGATGAAATTTCCCGCCGCCGCCGTCGAAGAAATTTTGTGTGCGTTGTAAAGTCAAAAAGAGAGAGACTGATGACTCTTAACCATGATGAAGGTGGGGGTTTTCTGTGTGGCACCCGAAAACCCACCTACCACCCATGCCGCTTGCTCACATAGTAGCATAGCGAGCCACGACCATGACCTTAGCCTATCACACCTGTGCGAGATGGAAATCTGGCACACGGTATTAAACGACCTTCCTACTGTTGTCGCGAGTACCAAGGACCAAGTACATACGTGGCGAAAAGTTCCTTGCGGGGCGCAACCGAGCGAGCCGGGCGCAGAAAGCACTCGGGGCTTTTCGCCGGCACGATGACGCGGATCTGCGCCGACAAGAGGAACAATTGAAGTGCCAGTGGGGTGGATACCTGGACCGATCGTCGATCCGGTGGATACCGAGGGGCGCCAGGACATGCCAACTGGGAACGCCGGATTAGGAAAGGATGGAATAGGAAATGAAAAGAAAGAAAAAAATCGAGAGAGAGAGAGAGAGAGAAGGGGAGGGGTAAAAATCCTGGAACGGAGACTTGATGAGAAAGTGGTGTAGTCTGTCTATGGCATTTTCCAACTATCCCATGTGTGACGCGACGTGTCAGATATCCACTTCCATCACGGCCAAGGACGAGCGAGGCGAGTTTAAACCTATCTTACAGTGCCTGTACCTGGCAGTGCCTGGGGTCCAGGCTCAGGGCCAAAGGCGGGCACGCCGTTGCGACTAGCTGATCTGCGAACCTGAATGTCGGAGCTGCTCCGGATCGTGAAATTCCCACGGCGAGCAGACCTTGGAAAATCTCGGTCTCCACATCGTATAGGCGCTGATATACTGTATAGTAACTGGGAGGCTCTGGCATCGGTGAAGACTGCTGTAGTCCTGGGTCCCTGGAACCGGGAAAGTCGAGTTTGCTGAGCTGGCGTGGACAGTTAAGGGTGTGGCCTGTAAAGCCAGGAGGGTGGTCGTTCACCAGTTGACCCATCCTCGAACACCGGGCCGAGTGACAGCTCCTTATGATGGTGGGAGGAGCTATGCGCCCATTTGACATAGTTCGGTCAGCTCGAGAGGGAGGGGCATCGGATGAAGAAGCGGGCATGAGTTGATAGGAGCGGAGGGCATTGGGGGGCTGTTTCATGTTTCGTGTGTTGGGGGAGCTTGATGGAAGAAGACGACACAAAGTTTGGACTACTCTATGGCTACAGAGCCGTCACTACTTACTCTCTTTGGCTGGATACGGCCGATGGTACCTCCTGGCGAAATGACAGACTGGGTTGGCCAGCCTCGTGGGTTAGGGGAGGTGCTGAAGCCTTCGCCACTTTCCAAACGGGGCAGATTACAATGCGACATGGGCAGGCGGCCCTCCGAAATTGTGGGCGGTTGATGGAAATCTGCACGCACTTTACCATGGTTCCCACGCGCCCGTCTCGTTTTTGTGACTTCCAGAATCCCAAGACTGTGTGATTGACAAAAGAGAAAGAGAGAAGAGTTGGCACGGAGCACGGATACGGACACCCTTGGCGCCGGGAGCATGGGGGCCTCGTCTTAAGCGCCCACTTTTCACCGTTTGTAGCACCGCCAAAAGGAGGGTTGGGGGGTGGGGGGGGGGGGCGGAAAAAAGGTGAAGAAGAAGAAGAAGAAGAAGAAGAAGAAGAAAAAATTTAAAAATTTCAACAATTATAGTACACCAGTGGCTTTCACTTTGAACTACACAGTATTGTCAGTTGTCCTTAATTTCACCCGTCCGGAACAGTTCAGTCTCTGCGGAGCCCTAAATGATATCCCAAACTTGAGCCATCTGTGCTTCCATTCTTGCAGACCTAGGTAGAGGTAGGATTTCTCGACCAGCAGGGAACTGCCAGGCTTGACTGGAAAATTGAACCAGAAACTTAGCTCTAAGCGCGTATAGATTCTTCATCACGTCGATTGCTTCTCGACGCAGTACACTAGACATGGCTTGGATGCTTGCTCGTCCGTTCCCATGGTTTGCATCTGGGACCTGCCAGACTCGTACTTAGACATGGAGCAGCGAAGGCAGAGCGGGTCGGCGGGCGAACCCTGTCGGCGTGTCGCAGGGTGGGTCGTGCCCTCGCCAATCGCTGGCTGCCAGCGCTGCATTCTCGTTTCCCCGCCAGCCTATCACGACAGCCCTATCCCAGCCGCCCCCGGTCAGGCTCCCCCGAACCATCTGCATCTTCCCTGTCGCCAAGTGCCCACCCAGGTGCTGTCCTTCCCACGTCTTCCCAGTGCCTCTGCCGGTGCCTCCTTGCCTTGTGCCCTCCTCCCCTGCAGTCAATTGCCAGCATCTGTGCATCCTTTACGGCGTAGACAGGCTGCGTAGTATGCTGGGTACGCCTTTGCACCTCACCTACACCTTGCCTGGGCAGACCTGCAACCCGCCAGTCTGTGTGTTTTGCTCCTGCAATCGAATCTGCGCCTGCACCTGCACCCACCCCAACTTGAGGGATCGATCCTGTGCTAATCCAGGGTTTCCAGCTTACCTTCTCAAGACTCTCCCACCTCTTTTTTTCCCTTTTTTTTTTAACCCTTCCTTCTTTTCAGCTGGCAGTCTCGCGTCTGACGAGATATGCTGTCAAACCCATCTCAACAAATCGCATAGTTCTTCTGATCGTCGGGCTTCTCATATCAACTCAACTCGACCTGAAGAGGCCTCGACTTTTGTCAACACACAAACGGCTCAACTTGTGACGACGCCTGGAATGCTGTTGGCAGTGGGTCGGTCTTATCGTGTAAGTGGACGCCCCTCCATTCTCTCACTCCAGATCAGAGATCACACATCCCCGGATTTGTACCCTGCCCTGCCCTGCCCTGCCCTCTTCACCTCCGCCTCGCGGTCCATCATTTCATCCCATCTCATCTCATCCCCTCGAACAGTCACCACGCAGGTGCAGTAATGGTATACCTACTGCGATACAATCACCCTCGCCTCACTTCTTCCACCTTGTATGTACGACAGTAACACACCAAAGTTGGCCTCATCCTCTTCTCGTCTCCTCTCTCTTGATGATTGATGACAGTGCCCCGTATCTGATTTTCCCCCCAACTCTTCCTTCTGCACGCACTTTGTCACTGCCTTGGCGTCCCCCAACTTGGGTCCAAAAGGCACCGTCTCCGCCTTCTCTTCCTGGTTCGCTTCACGATCCAGGTTCCACCAAGGTCCAGCCTGGCACGCCTGGGTGGAAAACTGGCCCCGTCGCCAGGGTTCTGTGCCAACCTTATCCTGGACCGCGACAGGACCAGGGCCCACTGCCGCTACAGCACGCTCAAGTACCTGAGGACACTGAAGTACCCTGCCCCCCCCATCCCACGTCGCTCATGTACCCTCTTTGTCCATTTCCATCTCACTTCCGCCCCCCCGCTCTCATCAATCACTTCCTCCGACATTGGTTCCTCCTCCCACACCTTCACACCTCTCAGCCTCAGCCTCGAGTCGACCAGGCCACACCGGCAGTCCATGATTTGACAAGCGATACTCACCACTCGTCTACACAGCGCCTTCGTCTCTAGAGCGTGACACCACGACCTCGCCGTCCGCAGAGCCCAGAACACAGTCCAGATTCGACAGCTGCCGCTCCACTTGAGACATTCAACCCGATCCTCATTACCAGAATCCACCGACCACGCCACGGGCCACTCGAACTCCCTCCCTTGCTTCGGCGGCTCCACTGCCTTGTGTCAACTTCTAATTAAAAGTACATCCTCCTCACAATGACGGCGACCACTCGTCTCGTGCCCATTCCACTTATCGCCCATCCCACTTACTAACTTCGGAAACACAGACTCGGCGGCTCGACTCGCCAATCTGATCAACCCTCACCGGACCTGATTCGACCCCAATTCTGTCTGAATCAAACCTGAATCCTCCCGAGCATCGTGAGATGGTGCACCTCTCGCAGTATGGCGACGGCGTCGCCAATCCGTCGCGTCCGCCGTTTCAAAAAGGCCATTCGCAGTCTTTCACTGCCGGGTCAAATCCAATCAGTGCGCCGATGCCCAATTATTCCAACCAACGTCGCCGACAGTCACAACCAGCCGTCCCCAGCAGATCCTACACGCCACAGCCGGAACCCACGTTCGATCTCATGTCCTCTTCACAGCCCATGTTCGGCGATGTGAATTTTCAGATGCCGAACATGTCCTTCGACCTGTCCATGGCACCCGCGACGTCGGCCTACAACACATCAGGCCTGGCAGGCTCCAACTTTGCCGACGACTCATCTTTCGACACCTCGACAGAGCCATATCTGGCGCATGGTCTTCCTGACTACGACCCAAATGTATTCACCACCGGGGACTTTCCCGCCGTGAGCGGCCCTGACACGTCATTTTCCCGGTCTGGCCTGACTCCTTCGGCGAGTAAAGTCCACTCGCCCTTCACCTCGAATGGACCAATTCTCGCGCCGCCGCCCTCGAGTCGCCAGGGCAACGCAACGGATTCGATACATAAAAATCAGCCGCAGACACCAAGAAAGGTTGCAAAGGCCAAGTCGGCCGCCGCCGCACGGAACCAACCTCTGCTGCCCGCGCCTGCTGGCACCAAGACGCCTCTCGCACAGCGCGACCCCAATGCACACGGCACGAAGCGCGTTATGCCGGATTCTCCGACGATCGACCACACCTCGCCTCGAAAAGCGCCGAAGAGGTCCAAAACAGACGAGCCCGGCAGGCACCGGGAGTTGATTCCAATTCCGGATGCCGAAAGC
Organism: Dendrostoma leiphaemia; assembly: GCA_026120015.1. Taxonomy (NCBI): domain Eukaryota; kingdom Fungi; phylum Ascomycota; class Sordariomycetes; order Diaporthales; family Erythrogloeaceae; genus Dendrostoma; species Dendrostoma leiphaemia. The sequence goes on from JALRMF010000198.1 coordinate 72,645, forward strand.
TTCCCTCCAGTCGATGCTGGCGAGGAGAACGCCAAGCCCCCATACACCTATGCTCAGATGATCGCCTTGGCGATCTGGAAAGCTCCATCTCGCCGCCGAACCTTGTCCCAGATCTACGATTTTATCAGAACGACCTGGTGTTACTATCGGAGAGACGACACGTGGGAGAACAGCATCCGACACAATCTGAGCCTGCACAAGAAGTTCTTCGAGAAGCAGGCACGAGCCAAGGATGACCCGGGCAAGGGGAACTACTGGCTGATCATTCCTGGAAACGAGCGTGAATTGTTGGAAGTCTATGTGAAGGAGAGGCCAGGACACGATGGTGTGATGCCGGGCAAGAACATGAGTATCATCTCCACTGCTCGCTTGGAGCCGTCCGCACTGCCGCCTCCCGCATCGCAGCGATTTCAAGAGGCTATGCTGCCGCCCCAGATTCCCAACTACAACCTGCAATTCCAGCAGCTTCCGAACCTACAGCCGCCTGCACCTCTGCAGGCTGAGCCTTCTTCGGATGCCACTATCCCAGCATCGGAGACCTTCGAAGAGCCCGACTTGACTGACGACACGCAACACATCAACAACCCCTTTGATACAACTCTGACTTCGTCACCGCCTCCTATCTCTAGGCGTGCATCGGCCCCGAGTCACACGCCAACTCGCACCGTGAGACCTGGAGGCTCTTCTGGTCGTACATCGGGCAAGCGCAAGCGCTACTCGATGATTGATAGCGGCTATATGACCGGATCTTCCATTCTACGACATGGGCAACCTGGACCTGTCTTTTCTAGCGAGGCAGACAGTGAGTTTCAGGGTGGCGGGCGCGCTGAAGATGCCATCAGAAAGATGCGTGCCTCTTCGAACGAAAGCCCCTCGAAGGGACGAACGCTCATGCTACCTCCATCTTCCCCAGTTGTTGGCCGGGGATCACCTTTGCGATACCGCGCCTCACCGTCCAAGATGGCTGCACCAGCTAGGACACCCGCAAACACCAAGAGACAACTCGCAGAAGTACCAACCTTGCCGCCTCCAAAGACGACGTCGAAGTATAACAATTCTCCGATTCGTCAACACGATAAGCTGAGAGCAAATGTGCGTTCGATGCTCGAGACACCACAGTGTGTCCGTGATTACAACAAGAAGTACCCAGGCCGCCGGCCTGTTCGTGGAGGAGACTTCGATAGCTTCGCAATCTTTGAAGACAACACGTCCGGCCCGGAAACGGAGTCCCCACTCCATGCCAACTCGGCTGGAAGGATGCTTGATGAGCTCATGAGCGCGAAGAGGAACCAGAAGACGACTCCTCAAGTTGCGTCTTCTCCTTTCAAGGCTTTCCCGCTCTTCCCAAGAGGGGATGAAAACGCGCCGTGGACATACGACTCCCCGAGCAAGGTCTTGTCGCCAGACAAATTCTTGTCGTCGCCAACCAAATTCCTGCCCAGTGCCAGCAAGCTAGGTCCGCAAATTGCGGATAAATGGCCAGTGGCCGATGACTTGGACGACATCGACCTGGGCAACTTGGATAGCTTTGGGGATTCGGCCGCTCTTGATCTTACCCAGACGTTCCGCAGCATCGGCGAGAGACCTGTGGGTATCGAGCCGTACGGTCCTGCTACCTTACACCAGTATGGATAACAACAGTCCATGAACTTGCATTGAGCATTCGTCTGCTGGTTGCTCCTGTCAGCCCACAAACTTCACACTGCTCTCTTGACTTGGTGGTGGCTTGACGGGGCCATGTTTCATGAACGTCACGACTAATGACGACCTTTGGAACTGCCAGGAATTTGAGCTTCCTGGCAACCCTCACTGGAGTTATACTGGGGGCGGTGTTATGGATTGCATTGTGCATGAAATACGGCCATCGGACATACAGCGGGAAGTGAGCACACTGTGTTTCTGATATTGATATGGTCTTCGCCACATCCTGTCCTTTTTGACTGCATGGAGTTCTGTTTATAGAGCCGAGGGGTTGTCATACCCAGGTTTCACTGCCTTGTGTTTTGATATTCGATGAGGGAACATGCGAGGAGCCAAAGGATAATTGAGCGACATCATTTGGGAAGCGGGAAGCAATGGATAGGATATCTGTATTGCGCGGTGCTACTAGGTTAGGATTTGTCATTATGGTGGCTATTTGTTACTCGTGTGTGCGAACACGGACAGCCAAGTCTGGATCTCTCCGTTTTAGTCATTGTATCTGTTTGAGCGCGGGAATCGAGTTTCTTGTTATCGCGCACGATGTCTTCTTGCCCCCTGCGTAACTCTGTGCCACAGGCCTCCAAGCCATCCTTCAATACGCCCTTTCCTCCTTTTCCTCCTATCTCTTCTTACCCTCTGCTGTGTTTCCATGTGGACCGGTCACAGCAGATATCAACCAGCACAGGCGCTGCTGGCCTGCTCCAAAGGACGGAGACTGCTTGCCAATGTCTCTCGTCCTTTCAACGGACTCAGAACCGCGACCGTGTCCGGATCTGGCGGCCTTCTGCGGACAGAACCACGTAGGCATCCACGAGTACGCAACACTGATGAAGACACGTTCATGATTTCTCGATGGGATCTGCTGATACGCAATAGTAGCAGCACCCCATGATATCTCATTTGCGCATTGCCTCGTCATGAGCGTCCGTCCGCCAGTCCACACCGTCTAGGGTACTTTCGTAGACATAAGAGGACGGAGAAGAGCCATAGAGGGCAGGTGAGTGAGCACTTGGTTACCTTGATTCTATGACCTGCGAAAGGACGATAAACCCCCTTCCCCCAATGAATGGGTTTCCCCCATTTTCCCAAACTCCCAGACCTAGCAGAGTCCTACCGCCCAGGCCGTCCTACTTGTACAAAATCACACGCTTCGTTATCCATGGGGCTCATCACGGCGCATCCCAAAGGGTCCGGTCGGCCTCTGTTGCTGCAAGTCTCGTGTGACTATGACGGTTGAACAAGCTGGCATCGAAGGTTCGGCCGTCTAGGTGGGGGAGAGAGAGAGAGAGAGAGAGAGAGAGAGAGAGCACAGTCACACACGTGTGCTTTTCCGGACAGCAAATCAATATTAGTATATCCCACCGAACCGCCCACCCCATCCTCCTCCTCCTCCCCCACCGCCTCCACCGCCGCCGCCGCCCAGACCGCTTTCTTTCTGGTTCACCGTTAACGAGTAAGGGAATGGGTTCGCCTCGGTGGTGGTGATGGGCGGGATGTGTTCCTTGTAGGTATTGACGGAGGTGATGATCTTCATCACGGTGGTGAGGAGGGTTGATTCCATCGCCTTGCGGACCTTGGCTCGTTCTGTTTTGTTATGTGGGGCGAGGTCAGCATGTCCTTCTTCTCCACGAAACCAAAGATGAAATCGCGAGAAGCCGCAATGAAGTTGAGAAGCGGGTTCCCTGGGGGCGGGGGAGGGGGATTCGCATACCGCTCTCCGTCCTGGGCTCCGCGACGGTAACCCTCACGGTCCAGCTCTCCCAGCACACCTCCTCGTCGCCCTTGTACCACATCTTGCGCCGCCGCGTCTTCTCCATGAACTGCACGCTGACCTGGCCCCGCCCGCCTCCCCCCCGCTCCGCCATGGCGCCCGCCGCCGCCGCCGCCGCTGCCGCCGACCCGGCCGGCGCGCTGCTGCCGCCGCCGCCGCCCACGCCCACGCCCAGAAACGCCCCGATGGCCGCGCGCCCCTGCTGCGGGAGGGACTGTATCTGCTGCTGCTGCTGCTGCTGCGCTGCGGAGGAGGAGGCGAGCTCGCGGACGAGGGTGGTCGTCCGCGCGTCGATGAGGGTCTCGAGCTCGGGCTCGGCGACGTAGGGGAGGGTCAGGTCGAGGACCTCGTGGGTCTGCGGGGTTATGGTGGGGAAGTAGCGGTGGAAGAAGATTGTGTGGAGGATGCCTTTTGGGAGGGAAGTTTTCTTCGTGTTTAGCAGTTGTGTATAATGCGAATGTCCAGCGAAAGACCGGGGAGGGGGAGATGGAATGTGGTGTCTGCGGGTGACGAACTGCGGCGGGGGGGAAGGAGGTAATAGTTCTGGGACGACAGCGAGAGTGGGAAACGGGTGACGGTCTTGTGGTGATGAGAGAACCGGTAGGTGTTCTTAATTCCTTCCAGATAGACTGGGCATGAGGCTGTGCTGGGCGAGGCAGACAAGGCTGAGAGGACAAACGCAAGGCTGCAAATGGACCCAACGGTGACAGGGTGCGAGCAAGGGTCGCAAGGGCCAGGGAACACTGGACTCACCACGCACAACATCGCGGACGGAGGCCGGGTCGGCGAATGCATCGAGGATGAACTCCTGTGGTAATCTTGGTTCTGGTATCTTCTCCATTCTTGTGTGTGGTGATCCGGGGTGGATCCTGATCCTGATAGAGATATATCGCAAGCAGCTTCTTCACTGTGAAAATGCTGCTGCAACAGGCTGGTGAGGTGTATGGTATAGGGTGTGGAGAGGGGAGGCGCTGGTAGATGCTTTTGGTGGATGGTGACAAGGAAAGGACAGTCGACGATGCCGGCAAAACGTGGGGGAGGGGCAGCGTCGTGGACCAAAAATCCAATAAATGGGATCATTGCCCCCACACTCCGCGTCGCCGAGTCCCGCATGACATATCCCTGCGCAGCTGCTGGGGTGGCATGTGCGTGGGGTCGTTTGCCCCCAAGTCAAATGCCCTGAATACCCGGACCCTGAGACTTCATGTTGTCTTCCGGCACGCCAGGCGTGTGCAGAATACCATGATTCATCCGCCCTTGTTGATTGTTTACTTTGTACATCAATACTTTGGCGTGCAATTCTCCCTGCGCAACATCGTGTTGCCTATGCATCTCCTCCTGTCTTTCGAAAGAGCTCCTGGATGCCCAGTCAGAAGCAGTACGCTGCTCAACCTTCCACGGACTCAGTTGCCGCCGCTTGGAGTCGATCTCGGAAGGTGAAGCCACTTTGGGCCAGCCCATGGATCTCATTTGTCTCAGGAACTGCATTCAATGATCAGCGTTGTACAACCTTCAAGAAGCATCTTCACAGGACTTGGATCAGATGCTGCAGAAGTACGCACGATGTGATAGTATATTGGTATAAATCCTCAATCAGTACCTGTGTTTGAAAGCACCCAGGATGATTCGTGTTTTTTCAGAACCCATCTCTACATAGTACCATATGTTTTCGACTCAATCTCTCCGGTGCAGGACCTTACTTGAGGACTACCCATGAAATATTAGCAATCTTGGAAACGGTAGCATTGCTGCCAGCACCACGCAGTACCCGTCTTTGGTATGTATAAACATTTGGTTCTCACTAAACGGCGGCACTATACATAATTGCAATACCTATGTAGGCAGTCAATTTAAGTTGATGGATTTTAGAGTCACTTCTAAAGGCGGCACTTAGATCGCATAATTCAAGTACTGCACAATTGTCTAGGCGTCGATTGTAGCAATGATGACAGGATTGCCGTAACAACAAGCTTGTGGATGGTACCCATGGATGAGAACGCCCATTCACTCGTCCGAGATCTTCATGTTCAAATGCAGACCATGCAACGGCTTGATTGTAACAATTCCCGCAGGGATGACATCCTTGTCCTCCACGTCCAATGTCCACTCGAAGCGCGACACCACGGCAGCGACGAGAAACCTCAGCGCGGCCTGGGCGAAGTCTTCGCCGGTACTCCTGCGTGGGCCGTGCAGGCACGTCATGAAATGGTAGCCGCTGGCGGCGCCTCTTGACCTGTTGGTCCGGCGCTCCTTGGAGGAGCCGTTGGCATCGTCGGTCAACGTTATGAATGGGCGGGCAAAGTCGCAGTGTCTCGTTCAAGATGCCGTTCAAGATGGGCAGGCTGTCGAGGACACCGGCGATGTCAACCTTATCTCGGCCGTCGCCTGCGTTGGACTCTGTGGCTGCGGTTGAGCCAAGAGCATCACGGACCTCTTCTCGTAGCTTGCTTTGGAGGCTGGGATATTTTGTGAGCAGATAACATGTCCATGTCAATGCAGCTGCAGCGGTGGTCCGGCTGTTCAAAACACGTTTGGTCAGTCCAGCGAACTATCGCGATAGCACTCCTTCAACTAACGGGCCTCAGAGCCTCCTCGGATAGGTAGACAATGTGCAGCACTTACCCAGCTGAGAGAAAGCTGAGCAACTGGTTGCCCAGCTCCTTTTCGGAGAACTCTTCACCAGATTTCATAAACAGTGAGAGAAGATCCAGGTTTCGCTCGTCGACACTGGCTTTGTCCATTTTTGCAATCGCCTCCCTTTTGCCTCTGACCACGTCCACGGGTTACAGCAGGCTCGGTATAGCGACTCTGTCCCCCTCTGGAAGTCTCTGTTCTTCTGCCAAGGAAGCATCTTGACGAATCGGAACATGTGCGGTCCTGTGACAGCCTCCCGTTGCCGGAAGAGATTGTCAGAGTCTGGGTATTGTACTTCATTCGAGTCATGGCCCAATGCCGCGGTGTAGATCGTATCAAATGCGATTCTCTGGAACTCCAGCTGAAGATCTCGGCTTTTCCAGAAGTAGCGCTCACGTCCTGCCGACGGAAAGTAGCTTGTAGTTCGTCCCAGGAGCCAAGGGCCTTCTTCCACATCATGGGACACAAGATCCGAGTATGGCTGTAGCTGAAAGCAGACAAGCTCTTCTTGCACAGCCAGTTGTGCTGCTCGCCCTCTGCGGCAATGAGCCCATCGCCAAGATAATGGCCCATGAAGTCCCGGGAACTGCTGGGCTTCTCGAAATCGTAACGGCGACGGACGAGCAGTGCAACAAGCAGAGACACCCTAGTAACCAACAGGCAATCCGGCACGATAACCCTTTTGAGAATCAATACCCTAGTCCTCTGGGTTGGGGTGTTTCTGGCAATGTCCATCAATGACTGGCCGTTGTTGTGTTGCCGTCCACAACCCAGGCTACGGAAAAGACGGCGGGCGTACGAACCACTAGAAACCCACGTCAAAATTGTCAGTAGGTCATGTTCCGCAGTGCGTGACAGGCGAGAAATATATTCGCATGAAAATCTTGCTTTGATTTTGGGTCTTGGTACGTTTCGTAAAGGATTTGAGAAGATTGCCGGTAGTAGAACAATGTTCCAGACAAGGGCGAATGGCAAGTCGATAAGACTTGAGTTACAGGTTGCTGATCGTCTAACTGCCTTTGAATTCATTGTTGTTTCTGGCCTTGGCTGGCAGATCAACAGTGTTCGCTTCAGTGGTCTTCGAGCTATCAGTCTTCACATACATCTTCACATGGGTATTGACGTCAGCCACTGGGACTTGCGATGCCAATGATTGCGTCTATTGGTACCCGAGTAGACTGTGAGATTTCCAATGAACACCTGGCCAGCACTCAATGAGTGTCGACCCGATAGTGTGGCTGGTCGCTCTCGGTAGCAGTTTTACATATTATCCAAAGAGGGTAGCGTAGAGATGAACAGGGGGGCGGCCCCGGCAGATGAACGAGTGCAACCCAATGACGGCATGAGGATAGCAAGGATGCAGGAAACTACCATGCGAGAGCTGACCAATATGACCAAATTCGGCATTGCACCAGCCGAGCACAATTGCTGTGCAACGCACCTGGGCAGCTCAGTCGGGCAGCTATAATGCGGGACATCACCTCGTGGGTACCACCTGTGAGAGCTCAGGCTCAGGTAGGGAGTCGAATTTTACTTACCATCGCCCCCAAATGGCTGAGACATGTTATGTCATACGCGTTCTTGCCTGGAAACCTGGTCGGAGATCCCTACTAATTCCATCATTACAGGGGGCGTACATACCTAGGTATTTGCTGAGGCTTATGGAAACATAAGCACATGCATGTGCTGCATTTAATAAAGAAGCAAAGATACTGTACCTACGTATCCACGGCTGATCAGCTCACTCGCCCCCAAATACTTAACCCTGCTGATGTGGTAAAATCCCTTACATGCAGTCAGGTTTTCGGTTTCGGTCCGTTTGCGGTACCCCGGCGTCACAATTATAACAGTTTTGGGGGGCAGAGAAATGACTGGAGCCTGTTTGATGAATACTGAAGCTTTACATGTGGCGTAGGATGTAAGCACACAACGTATGTCAGTGGCTATGACTGCCAAACCCTTGAAAGTTCAGAGCCGACCTAATTACCACTAGTCTCTTTGTTCTCCTCACAATTCTGGCGAGGAGCTCTAATAAGGATACCCGTTACTGATGTGTCACTCCCGACCTCGGGATGCCTTAACTCTGTTTGCTCTGAATTCAGGTTGATGTTGTGGCACTTCCGCCGATCACGACCTCAAGTGCGGTACAAACGAATTAGAAACCCCGGGCTCTGATCGACTCGTTTTGCCTCAACTGTCAATCAAGATTAACTCTTGCTGTAAGAGAATACTTATTGCCAGCCTCTCCCTTTCTGCAACCAAGGTTGTTGGCGCTAGATCTGTGGAGCATAAATTAATCTGCACTTCTCCTGGTGCTTGACAAGCGAGGCTAAAGCCTCACATTGTTGAGTAAACTTAAGAACCTTTGGTACCTGGAAAGTGAGTATCTATACCTTGCGAATGGCAGCGTTGAAGTTCTTCTGCGAAAAGATGCCACAGAACTGACTGAGCCATGGTTTGAGAGGGTTGAAAATGGCGATTTTGAAATTTTGGAGAAGCTGAAGTGAAGATTGTTGAACTTAGTATATTGTCTTTCCTCAGGGTGCAATCGACAACACTGGAGAATGCCATCAAGCACGCATAAGCAAAAAATAGGCTGCTTCTAAAGCCACAGAAGAGATGAAGAGAGGAAACGAACAAAGCCAAATGGCTGTCTGTGAATTACAACTATCTGGGACCAAAGGGGGCTCAAAGTCCGCCTTGCAACGAAGATTGACAGTACTCTTAGGGATGGTCATAGTGACCGCCTCGGAACCCTCCTATAAGCGCGGTACGGGTCAGATTATGTAGCCCCCAACGCATGTCACCAATGAACGCCGCGAGGCATGTCTTGTGGCGTAGTTTGGAATTCATTTGTGAAACCCAGGCTTGGTATTACCCAGGTATCCCGGTATTCACTGGATGTATTCTGCGTATGATTAGGCACCGCAACTGCAATATCAGCCGCATTGCCATACCGCAACTTGAAAGAGCACCTCCAAATAGCTGCGGCCGGCCAGCGATCCACACGGCCACACCCCCAATCCTCAGCGCGATCGCTTTTCAGCGCGCTCACCTCTACGCGAGGGCATGGCCTTATTTCTAGATCATCTTCGCCGCTCAGAATACACCAACTTCCTCCGTCGCTCGTTGCTCGCTCAATGGTGGTAATCCCGTTCCATCAAGGATCGTTCTCATAGCTTCACTACGCCGTTATTCACGGTATACCGCACCATCTGCTACAATGGACGCCCAGGCAATTATGCAGCACCTGGATGATCCGAGCCAAGCGCCACCTCCAGGAGTGACTCCAAACTTCGTCAACCCGGACTCCATCGCCTATCAACTTTACATCACCGCAGGCGTATGCATAACGCTCATGGTGGTGTTTTCGGTAACCAGACTTCTGGCGAAATTATATATTGGTCCAAGAACGCTCAAAACTGATGAATGTGAGTCCTTTCTGGGCATGCAAATTCTCTGCATAATGGCTGACAAGAGAACCCAGAAATCGTCTTTGCTACAGGGATGGTAGGGGGTTGCCCGCGCCCAAGGTCTCCTGGGTAGGTGGTTTGCGAACAAACATGCTGATCTGATTAGCTGGTCTGCCTCATGGTCATTGCAATGACAATAGCCTGTACATTCAATCCTCGGCCGTGCTTGCTTACATCCAGCTGACTTATGGAAGGTCTCTCTGGCAACGTAATCGGAAGACATCAATGGGATGTACATCTGGGTGCCTTCACCAGGACACAGCTCGTGGTAAGTCTTGCAATGAGGCTGATTTGAACATCTTACATCTCACAAGCTGACTAGCAAGCTCTCCCTGCTTATCAAAATCTTTCTGCCACTAGCGATTGGTCTTGTGAAGGTTTCAGTCCTTTTCTTATATTTGCAGGTCTTCGGCGTACTGAGGTGGATGCGTATTGCGTGCATTGTCGGCATCATAGGCATCACGGGGTTTCAGCTTTCGTTGTCCGTTTCCTTCGCGGCCATGTGCTCGCCATCTACGGGCTCTTCACAAGCTGATCTTCTGCTTGCCAACTTTTCTGATAAATGTGTGCGCTCGGGGATTCTCCTTGTCATTCAGGGCGTTGGCAACGTCATCTCCGACGTCTTCCTGCTTGTTCTTCCCCTCCCAGCCATCTGGAACCTACAGATGCCACTGAAACGCAAGTTTGCCGTCTCTTCTATGTTCATGGTCGGCTTTGCGTATGTATCTTGGCCATTCCTTCTGCCAGACTGAACTCTCCGTCTGACGAATTACAGCGCATGTGCGTCCAGCATTATCGGCCTCGTTTACAGAGTGCGTTACTACACAACCGGCAACGACGCTACCCGTCTCGTGGTTCCTCTGTGGGCAACATCGTACGTAATTCCTCACGTACACTTGTAAATGATCTGCTAAAGAAGACTATTACAGTCTGAGCGAGGAAGCAGCTGGCGTCGTCATTTGCTGCATGCCGGCAACAGCCGCCTTATTGAAAGCGATCGAGGGGCCAGCGCGATCGTGGCTATCTTCCGCAAGCGAGCGGGCGCTGCGCCTGACCAGCCCTCATCGCTCCGGTATGCTTCACTCCGGTAGTCAGTCCAACCTGAAGGGCAGCCTGGAGAACGATCGGCAAGCTGTCTACTGTCATCCCGGCCCTGTTGATCGACATGCTGCTTGGGTTGGCTCAGAGCTCAACACTTATCCGCTACAGCAACTAGGCCGGTCAGGAGATATTGGTGTTTGGAAGAGCACCGAGGTCAGGATTACACGCGGCGACTCACGAAGATAAAGGAAGACACATAGCAGAATGGAGGCGAGAAAGGGCACAATGCCTACGCAAAGCCTGCATCAGGTCAGCTTCAGGGCTGTCATCCATCTCGGGCTCCAGTCAAGAAGCATTTGGCTTAATCCCTCCATAAACCTCCAAAACTTTATCTCCTTTTGTTTTCTTTGTTTTTCTTGCCCCTCCGCAATTGCATTGGGTTGACTCCGGTTTCAACATCATTTGCTTGGTTGTTTGTATGCACATGTGCACACTCACTTGACCAACGCGGAATGCAGCAACACAGCTCAATGGTCTGCAAAAACATAGATGTCATCCGAGAAAGATGTAGACAAGCAAAGTGTCCATTGAAGCACCGTTTGACACAGATAGATGCCCAGGTGGTGACTGGTATTGGATGTTCCCTAGTCCCTATCTGCTTACGATACCTACATATAGTCTCAAATTTGACATTTTCAAAGTGGGCAATGACTTTGGCAGGCAGCTATGCATGACTGGACTGGTGAAATCAATTTTCGTGACGTTCTTCCTGCTAACGGAAAAGTATCGCGGGTATTAATGCTAAGATTTTTTAAAATCAATACATTCTTACAGTCTACCAAAGTCCCTCTTTCTTCACTTACGAAAGGGCCGACCCATTTTACCTAGGTGGGTACACTGAGTATGTACCTATCCAATGCCAAAGGACCCTTTTCAAAACCTTGGAACCCTGCATCTCACGTTCCAAGGCTTGCAAAGGCACAGCACAAGCGAGAGATGTTGGAGAGCTGATAGTAGATAGCATCCTGGCATGTCCATGTTGTATTCATATGCAAGTTGGTACGATCATTACCAACGTTTCAATTCTGGTGCTTAAGGAGCCACGATCAGCCCAGCAGAAAACCTATGCTCCTCCACCAGTCACCACCGCTCCACATCGTCAAGTCACGAGCATCACATAGTTGCCATCATGCTCTTCGGCCGTTCTCCTCGTCACCGGCCTTGTCACGATTGCCTACTTCGTCATTCGCAAGTCACTCGGCCATGACCCCCGCGAGCCGCCCCCAGCGCCGCAGTCGATCCCCATCATAGGACACTTGATCGGACTCTCTCGCAGGAAGTTCAACTACTACCTTGACATGAGGCATGCTCTTACTTGTTTTCCAGATCACCATATGCGGTGACGGCCCCGTGCTCACTCTCGCATCAGTCAACAGATGGGCTCTCCGGTCTTCACCATCTCGCTGCCGGGACAAAAAAGATGTACGTGGTGACAAGGCCAGAGCTCATCCAGACAGTGCAGAAACAACACAAGATTCTTGCATTTCCGCCGATTGAGGCGAGATTCGCCTCGACCGTCTGCGGAGCTAGCCTCGAGGCTCAGACCATACTGGGGAAAAACGTCAATGGCGATGAGGGTAATTTTGGCCTGTCGATGGACTCTTATGCCGCAATGAGGGCTGCACTCGAACCGGGCTCAGTGCTCGACGACATGAACCGCGCCATGATCCAGGAAATCGCCACGTCACTCGATCTACTGGAGCCGACCAAAGGGCAATCACGGAAGGTTGGCATGTCTGCCTGGCTGAGGGACTCCATCACGACAGCGACCACCAGATCCGTCTACGGTCCATTGAACCCATACAACGACAAGACTATTACCGATGCTTTCTGGTAAGTGACTTCCAAGATTGTCGTTCAGAGGAGGGAAGCGCACAATCAAACCTCATGGGCTAATTCAATCCGTGCTTAGGGGATTTGAGAGGGGTCTCATGTCCATTCTGGTTGGCTTCCTTCCTTCCATCACGGCAAGGAAGCCTCTTGCAGCGCGAACAAAGGTTGCCAAGGCTTTCGAGGCGTATTACGAAGTCGGAGGAGTCGAAAAAGCATCGGCCCTCGCTCAGAAACGATACCAAGCGGAATTGGACAACGACGTTCCGCTGGAGGATATCGCCCGCTACGAGGCTGGAGGCTCAATTGCTATTCTGGTGAACACTGTGCCTTCGGCGTTCTGGGTTCTCTTCCTGTTTCACGCTCACCCGGGCCTCCTCGAAGACATCCACAGAGAGATCGACGCCTGCACCGAGACAACCACAAGCAATGGCTCCACCGTCAAGGAGGCTTGTCCCCTCCTGCTGTCCTCCTATCAAGAGGTCCTTCGCTACTGCTCGATGGGCACCTTGGTGCGGGAAGTCATGGAAGACACCTACCTCGACCGGTTGTGGAAACCATGCACCTATAATCCTAACCCTGCCAAAACCAGCACTATAAACGGCGCTGCAGAAGCTTATGAATAAAGCGCACTTTTAAATTTTATATATATATACTTTATAGAATAATATTAATTTACGTTTTAAACGGCTTGTTAAGATTTTGCTTTTCTTTTTTAATATGTTTTATAGTTTGTTTCTATAGTTATAAGCCTGGCAAGTAATCTAGGAATCTTTTTCTAACTATGTGTAAGGCTAAAATAAACTTTTTTCTATTTTGTTTTTTGACTTTTAAGGGTAAGAACGCCTTATTTTACTTATTTATAATTATGCTTAAAATAGTTAATAATAAGCTTAATGCCTTTATTAAGTGTATAAATTAATATATTTTTTTAAAATGATTTTAGCACTTAAAAGCATATTGTTAAATAGCTTAAGTTTAATATTTAATAAATTTAAAAGCGCTAAATGCAGCGTTTTATAATTAAAATAAAAAGGATTATTATAATAATTAAGCTAATAATTATAAATTTAAGTGCAAAGTAAGAAATGTAGAGAGAAAAAAACGTTGGGAGCGTTTTTTTAAGTAGGAATGCGATATATAAGAAATATAAGATTTAGGCAACTATAAACCTTTTTTTAGCAATTAATTAAATATAGTATATATATACTATTTGCAAAAATACAAAATTAAAAAGGCAAACTTAAATAAGATTTAAATATAGATTAATAAAATAGTTTAGAAAAACTTTATTAATGTATATATTATAAAAATAAAGCTTTAAAAGAATTTATTAATATAGTAATTTGTTTAAAACCTAAAGGTAAACCTTAGATTAATTAACGCTATAATTAGCAATACCATATGCTTTTAATATTATAATTATTTTTAAAAGGCTTAAGATAAGGGAATTAAAGTGTTAATTTAAATTAGAAAATTTAAAGCTGTTTATATCTAAGCATAAGCGTATGAAATTTCTAAAATTAAGGGCTTTTTTAGGGCGTAGGATTTCCTTTAGGCAATTTCTAAGAGGCTTATGCTTAGTTAGAGTAATTAATAGCTTTAAAAACTAGTTAAAAATAACGCTTTAGGAAAATTAATTAGATTTTTTAACAAGCTTATAAACGCGTTTTTAGCCCTTTTCTATTATAATAAACTAAATTATAAGCATGGCAGTTAAGGGATCTTTGTTACCTTAAAAGGAAACAACTCTTTTAGAGCGTTTTTCTATTTGCTAGCGCCTAAAATAAGTGGAAATAAGCGTTAAAGAAACTAAAACGCTGGTTTAAGGCACTTTTACTCTTGCTTCCTAGATAAAGAAATAATGCATAGTTAGCCCTTAACTAAGTGCAATATTTTTTACTATGCTTATATTAAAAAATAAAAAGCTAAAGATAAGTTTAATAAAACATTTAATAGTGTAACCACTGCTTAAATTAGAATTATTTTGCATAAAAACCTTTAATATAAAGCTTTTAAAAAAGACTTTATTAAGCTTAAGTAGCTACTTTTAACTAAATTAAAAGGAGAAAACTCTTTAAACAAATAGTCTAAAGCGTTTTACCTATTTAATAATATTAAAGCTTAAACTCTTTACTTTTTTTTTTAAGCTTTAAATAGCTTATTTATATATACAACAATATACTATTTAGTTTATATAATTATTAACTCTAATCTTTTAGATTTAAAAGTATCTAATATAAGCGTAGGCATTTATTTAACTTTATTTTTAATTTATAAACACCTTTTTTAAGATAGCATTATTATTAATAACTATAGTATTATATACTTAGTTAACTTTATTAACCTGCTTAAGACTAGTTTTTTTAAGCGCTTTTATAATAATAATATAGTTAATGCTAGTATATTAATACTTTCTATTATAAGCTATAAAATAAAACGCTTTAAAAAAGCTTTAAATAGCAAAGATAAAAAGTAAATGCTAAATTTAATTTTGTTAGATATAGCAGTGGTTAAAGGTTTTTATTTAAATATTATTTTTAAAGCTTGTTTAACTAATGTAAAAATGTAATATTATAGTTTTAATTATATTATATACTATAAAATAATAAAAGAGAATGTGATTTTTGCTAAGTTAGTTAAGAAGTTTAATTTGGTTTTTTTTAAATATAAGCCTATTTTGTTTTATTTAAAGCTTTAATTTTTTTTCAATAAAATTATTACACTGCCTACTATAAGCAACTTTAATAGCGTTAATTAATAAAACATGCGCATAAAAGATAATTTAAAGCACTTTTAACACCTTTAATCAGGGCACTTAGGACTAAGGGCGCTATAGCTTTTAGTTTTAATAGTTTAAGGCGTTAAAATTAATGAAATAAAACGTATAAAATGCAAGTTTTATATAGGTATTATAATTACTTAAAATATATATTAAGAACCTTTTAAACAGGCAAGCTTAAGACTTTTTTAAAGGATATTATAAGACTTTTTTATTTATAATAAAGCGTATAATAAAGCAAAGTATACGCTTATTTATAAAGATAAGTTTAGCGGTAAATTAGCTATAATAGACTTTATAGAAAAGGGTTAAGAATTGGTTTTTTTAGCGTTATAGAATTATAAAGCGTGTATAAACCGCCTATAATGATCACTGCTAGGTCCTATAGGTTCCTAGAGTGCTAAAGGGTTTATGTTAGCAGAGACAGTTAAAAGAGTATACTAATCATAGTACAAAGACACTAGTATTCTATATCTAGCAAATAATCACTAGCAATAAAGCTACTTAGGGGTAAATACTTAAATTAATAACTAAAGAGCTATAAAAAAATACTATTTATATAGTAACAACTATATCCTTATATCTTATAGCCTTTATACTATCTTTAATATTAAACTATTAGAGTCGCTAGCGGTCCCGTTAATCTACCCTAGCTTTATAGCCAAAGTTAATAAAGTTAATAATAGTCTTATTAATCTACCTTAGTTATTTATTTTAAACCGCTAAAGTCGCTAGCAACTATATTAGTCTAAGGTAAAATTTATATAAACCGCTTATTAGTCTTTGCAATCTAAACTTTAACCCTAGTATCTAGCTAACATAAGCATTATTTAATATAAAAAATGTTTTCCTATAGCAGAAACGTTAGGTTTTACTATTTTATCTTATACAGCCTATTAGCCTATTTTATAACCTGCATATTATATAAATTATAATATTATCTCCCTCTTTACTTCTTTTATCCTAAAAGATCTAGTAAGTTGTCTTATTGCTTTTTCATTATTATCCATCTTTTAAATCCTAATTTTCTAATTTGTTATATCAAATAAAGTTAACAAGTCGCGTTATAAGAAATTTAAATAAAATACTTTTCTTTAGTTAGCTGTTTTAAATTGTTGTTTTAATATGCCTGCTTGCTCTGTTTATGAAAACTAAAAAGTCTCTTACCTAGCTTCTAAAAAAGATTTTTCTTATTATGCTAAGTATATTTATAATAAGCAAAGAAACTATAATCTTTAAAGATTATTGCTATCTTAGATAAAAAAAATCACTCGTTAATATTCTCTCTTAAAAACCCAGCTAAACAAAGCTAAAGAAGCTATTATAAAGGCAAACGCAAAGGTTTATCATTTAAGAAAGCAATATTGTTTATAAGCAAACAAAATAGCGCAGGCTATTCGTTATAGTTTAAATACTATTAAAGAGTTAGATTGCTTAGAGGCTAAAGAGGTAAAGCGTTGCAAGACTAAAAAGCAGCGTTGCAAAGCTTTTAAAATTATTTAAAAAATAATTTTTAAAAAGTTTACTATAATAGCAGAAGATCTGTCTTTTAGCGAGTTTAATTAAAATTTGATAGCTAGGTTAAAGAAGATACAAAATTAGTTGGGTTTTTTAGATATTATAGCTAATAAGTCCATTAATAGTTCTAATAACAGATCTTAATTGTTATATTGTCTGATTATTTGCCCGTTAATACTAGTCAAACAATTGCTTATAATTTTCCAAATTTTCCATTAATTCCTATATATTTTTTGCGTAATTATAGTTTTTCCACTTAATAAAGTATTCCTATATTCTATCTTATATTTAAAAGTCAAAGATTCGTTTAACTTTGTATTCTTTTATGCTATACTCATTATTTACTTTAATCTATATTTTAAGTCAAGCGTTCTATAGGGCTAGTTCTAATAATACAATATAAAAAATATATATGCATAAGCGCATAATATTTAGTAATAAGAGTTTATAGTTAACATTCGAGAGTTTCTATAGAATTTTAAAAAGTCTAATCTTTTTATAATTGAGTTTATTACTAAAGCGTTGTATTTTGAGATTTTTGCAAAAAAGGTAAACTTTATTTCCCTCCTTAAAGATTAGTCCCTTAATCATTTTCTAGTTAGCATACTTAGTTATTTATTCTTATACAAAAAAAAACTATTGCTAAATAATGTATTAAATATTCTTAATATCTCTTGCTTTCTTATTTGCTGCTGGTATTTCCTTTCTATTGATCTGTTTGTAATATACCTTAGGTTTAAATCTATAGTTAGCATAAAAAAAAGATTATTCTATTGTAAATATACATATACTATTATATGCAAATTATGCCAATAGTAATAATTTAATTCAATTATCCTATTAGTAATTAAAGTAAAATTAAAAGTATTATTCTAAGATCTAGTTGATCTATTCTATTTATCCATTTATTTCTAAATAATAAGCTATGCTAAGCTTATATTTGCTGCTGAGTTATTTTATAAAAAACTTCTAAAAGTTTAAAGCAAAAAGCTTGTCTTTATTGCTAATAATTTCTTTTAATATTTTATAATTACTTAAAATTATTCTAAGGAAAATATAAGCAAGATTTTTTATAGTGCTGGATTTCTTATAAAAGATAAAGTAAGCATACTTTGTTAGTTTATAAACCATTATTAAAATATTGTTAAAGATAACTTTAGTTAAGGGTTTTTATAAACGTAGTAGCTTAATAATAAAGTCTAAGCTAATAGATTCCTAAGCAACGCTAAGTATTAATAAAAGTTTTAGCAATTTATAAAGCTTATATTATTTTAGCTTATTAATTCTATACTTATTGTAGTTTTAAAAAAAACTTTTAATTTATTTTTAAAATTTTAGCAAATTCTATATTTGCTTAATTTTATAATATATAATAATAACTCTTTAATATCTATATACTAAAGCTATATATATCTTTTTAAT